>JAHIAM010017131.1:0-19742 GCA_021605205.1 Aegilops longissima | reverse complement strand
CACGCTTAGCTTAGGCGCTTTTGGCACGCCTTATCAAAGCGGAGATCGTGCCCCTCATTTCGGGATTCCCATCAATACGGACGTGGGTAACCCATCCGCCATTGATTACGGCGCTTGGGAGATAAGCCGTCTTACCAGTCAAGGGACGATAGTCTTCGTCATTCATATAAGGATAAGGATCCACCTTTTCACCCACGCCTTCTTCCTCCTTTGTTTCATCCATTTCACCAAGACTCGAGCTCCAAATACCTAAGTCCGCGACATCCCACCTCAACCTTCTCCAACCACGTCCGAGCGGAGGCAAGTGGATGGCCTCCTCCGTCATGGAGGGGCACATCAAAAGCTGCGAAGGCCGGATACTTGTCCAGCAACATCAGCACTGCCACCTGACGAGGGGCAGCTCATTCCAACCCCTGTGCCCCATGAGAGGGTGGTGTTCTCACCCACTTCCTCCGTGACTAGGGTTTTCCACTTCACCCATTTGTCCGGGGCTCATGTTCTACTATGGCCTGATTTCCATGATCCGCCCCAACTTTATCCTCAACATCTCGGCGCTTATCGTCAGGTAAGAGGCCTTCCTATGCATCCGCCTCACTTCGCTTATGGCTGAAGATCTTCAATGTCGTCAAGGTAGTGGGCTGCGCCAAGCGGAGTGCGGAGGCGCCATGGTTGGCAAGATGGCCAAAGTCCTATGGCTTGAGGGCTCCTTTGTGGAGACCATAAAGGGATGGCAATCGGGTGGTTCTACATCACCGAGCCGCTGCGGATTTCAATGGGCGGCGCCTCGAATTCTGATCTGGCTTCCCACACGGCTCACATCATGGAAAGAGACGGCCTCGACGTGGGGGATTCGGACGAGCTGTCCGACTCCAAACCTCAAGGTTCAAACCCGTGGACAAGAATCTCAGCTTGTCAACGTTATCCGTGTGATGCTCATCCGCCGGATTCTCCCATGCCAACAACGGGCCTTCAAATTGTGGAGTTCGATCCGACAAGACCCAACTCAAAAGGCTGTCGACACTACGCATTTAAGATGCCCGGAAGGTGCTATTCAAGGGTGCCGAGGTTCTACATCCGCTACCAAAGATCGGATTCAGCTCGCAGCTGCCAAGCCAGCGAGGTGTTATTTTACCCTTTATGGGACTCTTTGTTTTTCATAGATTGACTCTATGTGGGATCTAAAACTCCCTAGCCTTTGGACAGATTGGTCAAGACGCCCCGGACAGATTAACTGTCTGGCCCTCTTGCTAGAAGACCCAACGACGCCTGATCGGGACAAGGTTGCTAGCCTCGCACCTCACGTGGTGCCGAGAAGAAGGCCAAGAAGGAGGCCACGGAACTCAAAGAGCTCCCTACGCCAGGTGTCATGACTCCACCACCGGACAACTCGAGAGGGAATCTCCTCCGAGGAAGAGGAGGAGGAAAGAAGCCCTCTCCAAATGGGGAAGAGAAGAAAAGGAAGGCCGACTGATCGGGAGGCCGGAGGGTCCAAGAAAGGAAGGACCCTTCCTCCGGATTCTCCACCAACGCCGAGAAGCGACGAGGAGGAGGCAACCAAGGCCAAGCCCTCGGCGAGATCATAAGTGTCCGGACTCGAATAGTTCATGACTTTGTATTTGTCGACAGTGTCTTCTAACGCCGAATATGACCATGCAGCCGCCTGAGGACGAGCTCGCTGCCGAGCGTGTTCCTCGGTTCGCCGGATGTGAATAGCACTTCACTTCCGACCGCCTCTCCTTGTGTCACCGACGACACCGCTGTGGAGTCCCAAAGGGCCCAGCCAGGAGGAGGTGGTCCCCGAGGGCTGCAAGGCGACCTCCCGACTCAAGAAGGGGCTAAACCCCAGAGGGCTCTAAGTCCGCCCCAGTGCCGACCAGATCGAACCTTAGTGCTTCCACAGGGTCCGCAAGAAGCCCCTTCAGAAGAAGGGTAAGATCGGACGCCGGTGACTCCGGCCCATCCGGAGGCACCGGATAGCTTGGAGGCGCTTAAAGGCGCCCATCGAGGAGGAGCACCGCGACTATTATGAGTGTGGTGATTCAGAAAGTTCAGTCCGCCAAGAGTGGGCTGATCAAGCCTGTACCAGCCTTCTAACAGTGCTTTGAGGTAAGTTTAGAATATGTAAAAATATTACCACAGAGACAGTAGCCTTGATGCTTAGTCTCGGTGTTCGGAAAGAAAAGCCGGACTAAGGATCTAAAAAGATATACGCAGGAGTCTAAATATAAGTATGTCAATATGGGAATGCAGTTAGCGCAGCCGACCTCCGCCAGACCGACCGCAGAGGTCAACGATTGAAAGAGCCTCGAGCGTGTCCGAGAACGAGCCGGCCTTGCCAAGAAGCAGCTCGAGGACAAGGAAGGTAAGTAATCCTTATTAAAGAAATACCTTATAGAAAGGATTTGGTTGCAAAAGATAACAGGAATAACATGGTATCAAGTAGGGCCACGAGCAGGTGGCGACTCCAAGGAGGTGGTGTCCGTGGCCGAAACAAATCGGCTGCGGAGCGCACCGAGCGAGAAGGGGGAGGCGACTGGCGGAGGTACGGCAAGAGCTCCTGCCTCATGGAAAACATGAGAGTTTGGAGCGTGACTCAAGACTCGAGAGTCCGAGCTCGCCTGCTCTTGAGAGTGCCAAAGCCAAGGCCAAGCCCAAAAAGCCCTCCAAGAAATTGAATCATTAAAGAAGATAGCATAGGGTAAGGCATTCTTATGCAAAGCAACCATGTGAAAGTGAATTACCTATTACTTACCCGGATTCGAGCTCTCCAGAGCATTCGCAGATCTGCCCCGAGTGTGTCTCGATGCTGCCGCCAGCTCTACCGCGCCAAGGAGGGGAGCTCGACGGAGAAGGTGTTCGGTCTCAATATGCTGAGGTCGAACGTCCGGTGTTCCTTCGAGCGACCAGCTGAAGCAGCTGGTCGAGCTCCACAAGGTCGCCGAACTCGCCATGAAGGGCCTCATAGTTCGGCTGCGGCCATTGGAAGCCATGCCTGGAGCTACTTCGGCTAGTGTATGCCGGTGGACGCCTCGTCCATGGATTGAAGTCACTGCCTCGTCTGCATTGAAGGTGCCTGCGGTGTCAAACCGCGGATCTCGGTAGGGGGTCCCAACTATGCCTAGGCGGATCGTAATCAGGAGACAAGGGACACGATGTTTTACCCAGGTTCGCCCTCTCGATGGAGGTAATACCCTTACCCTTCTTGATTAATATTGATGATATGGGTAGTACAAGAGTAGATCTACCAAGAGATCGTAGAGGCTAAACCCTAGAAGCTAGCCTATGGTATGATTGTTGTTCGTCCCACGGACTAAAACCCTCCGGTTTATATAGACACCGGATAGGGTTAGGTTACAGAGTCGGTTACAATGGTAGGAGATCTACATATCAAGATCGCCAAGCTTGCCTTCCACGCCAAGGAAAGTCCCATCCGACACGGACTAAGTCTTCAATCTTGTATCTTCATAGTCAAGGAGTCCGCCAAAGATGATAGTTCGCCATCCGACACCCCCTAGTCTAGACTCCTCAAGAGTCTCTCTAACCAGGCTTCAATGACGATTTAGTCCGCACGATATTGTCTTCGGCATTGTAAGGCGGCTCCTCCTCCTAATACTTCATAGAAGGTTTTGAACACCAGGATAGTGTCCGGCTCGCAAAACAAGTTTTACATACCACCGTGAGAGAGAATAACTTTGCACAGATCTGCCGACGATTCCGCGCGTGATATCACACCACGGCCAGCCTTTATATGAATCATTTTTTTACTGTTCCACTTAGAGCGCTTAGCAGGTGGTTTCTTGGCACGCCTTTATCAAAGCATAGATCGCGCTCTTATTCGGGATTCTCATCAAATACGGACGTAGTAACCCAACTGTCCTGCTGGCACGCCTCCATCGAAGGCTAGTCCTAATCGACCACGGGAGGGCTCTTGGTATTCAACCTCTTTATAATGAGACCAAGCCCCTTCTTTTTCCACCTCCATCGAAGTTCGGCCGCTCGAAGTTCTAACACCCAAAGCTTCAGATTTAGGCGCTTCGACCTTCGACGATGTCCGCCCGACCAGACACGGCCGATGGATGTCTTCCACACACAGAAGATGTGCTAAAGTCAGAGACGCCAGTATCTAACCGGGCTCAGATTTCGTGATAGGTTGCCTCGCCTAGGGCAGGTCATTCCCACTCGAGCCCGGCGAGAGCGTGGTGTTCGTGTCTCACTTCCTTCGGGGTTTAGGCTTCCCGACGGATCCCTTTGTGCGGGGGCTCATGTTTTATTATGGGCTGGATTTCCATGACTTGAATCCGGAGTCCATCCTCCATATCTCGCCATTCATTGTTGTATGTGAGGCCTTCTTCCATATTACCCTCACTTGGATTGTGGCTCAAGACCTTCAAGGTGGAGCCAAGATGATCGAGGGGCAACAAGCAGAAAGTGGAGGGGCGGTCATAAGCAAGTGTGCCGATGTCTGGGGTCTCGAGGGCTCTTTTCAAGAGGAGCTTGGTTTGTGGCAACGGGAGTGGTTTTATATTACCGCCCCTGTGGGCACCAAATGGGTGGCGCTTCCCGCCTCCGCCAGTCCACCACAGCTGCAAGGCCATGGGTCAACAAGGGCCTCGACTGGGGTCATCCAAGGACGCCTCTATTGCAGTGGTCGTATTCGAGACCTCCAAGAAAGGGAGATCAATCTGGTCACAAGGGCGTTGTTAGGTTGATTCGCGCCGCCTGGCAAACGCCGCCTCCATCCTGTGGGAATTAATCCGAGGGACCACGAGCTTCCAACATTTTATGGGTACGACGCCTGTGGGAGATGTATAAACTGTTCTTCGGATCACAAGAGAAGTGTCCTGACCTGACCGAGGACACAGGACTAAGCTGCAATCGCCTGACACTCAAGTAAGAAGTCCTCAGATCCTGGGACAAAGGTCCGCTCATTTATCATATACTTGCCCTTAAAGGAGTTGTTTTTGAACAGAGGGATAGCGAAGGCACAGTTGATAAGGTGTCCGCCCTCCCCCAGAGACCACGCCGATCCCATGCCGACCAAGATGTTGAAGGCCGCACCTTTTAAAGAAGGCGAAGGGGGAGCAGAGAAAGCAACGCCTCCATGAAGGAGGCTTCCGAGGAAGGAGGGATCAAAATTCCACCCTCCAAGGAGAGAAGAGGACCGCTGAAGATCCGGAGGCAAGGCCTCAAAGAGGGTAAAGAAATTCGCCAGAGAGTCCCTAGCTGGAAGTAACCCAGCTGCACTATTTCCCAAGGGGATCAGCCTCCAAATGAGCCGTAAGTAAAAAGAAGGGTCTTGTAAATAAGGAACATCCATGTATGTATTTCAAGATAACCAAATTGTACCTTGTAGTTCGGATCTCAACCTTTCGCAGAAAGCTCGCCTTCGGGGATCTTTTTCGAGATGATGGAGAGTGAAACGCCCACTGCCGCACTCATGGAGTGCAGGCGCACTTACCCGAGGTGTCGCCCCGAGGGTTTTCCTAAGTCCGGGCGGGCCGGAAGGTCCGCGCCAAGTGGCGGCGGCCGGAGGAGTCAAGGATTCTGCTCGGCGAAGGGTTATCTCGTAAGATCACGGTGCGCTTAATGGGTACGGTGATTGAAAGAATTGCATTCGCAGAGAGCGGATTATATGAAGCCGCCGTAAGCTTAACCGACGGGGTTCGAGGTATGCAAAATGATGTACTTTTCCGGCAGCTTATGCATATAGAATGCGCCTCAGATAGATAGTAGCCTCGAGACTCCGGTATGTTGTCACAACCGACGCGCATCAAGGATCATAATCTTAGTATGAACATGTCGCCGCCCTATGTAGGTGGCGGGCGTCCGTGGCTAGCCGATCGATGAATATGCCGAACTAAAGCGGCGATTTGACGAGGCGGATGCGATATCGCTACTGGTCAATAAACGGTTTGACGAGTCACAAGGTATGCATTCAAGGACACCCTGGTAAGGGAGCTTGACGCCCATGCCTTACTACTTGTATGCTTTTAATGCGCACGTGCCGCTGTTGTGGAGGAGCTATGGGCGGAACTCGCCTCAACAAAAGAGCAAGCTTTAATAGTAATGCGCCGCTTAAAGGCGGCCGAGGAGCTAAAAGTCGAACGGGCTTTCACCGCCGAAGCAAAGAGGAAATGGCTGATATGGCCATAAAGTTGAAGAATGCTACCGACCGCGCGGGTTCTTGAAAATAACGCTGCGAGCAAGAGGACTGAAAAGGCCACCGCCGGCTAAGGATGCCCGCCCGCAATGAGGGCTGCAAAGGAGGAGCTGCGCCAAAGCTATGGGATGTTGCTGCTGGAAGGACTTTTCGCAAGTGGAGGAAGTTCACTAATCTGAAGTATGCCTGCTGGACAAGTTGTGGAGTTCAAGGATGCTTATCTCGACTTAGAGGCGAAGCGCGCGGACGCTGATTGAGCACTTCCGAGGCCGAAGGCCGCACGTAAGTTAAGAGCTATATTGGTCGCAATTCCATAGTCCGGAGCGCCCTCTTCCGCTGACCGATCGGGTGGGCCAATGGTCCAAGCTGAATCGATTGTCCGGACTTGCCATGAAGCATGTCATGACTCATTTGTGGCCAAAGCGACCTCACCAAGAGTTATTTTGGCTTAGTGCAGCAGTTCCTTGCGCGGTATCAGACGACGCACTAATGAAGCGGTCGGCGGCATAGAGGGAGCGCTGGATGGCTTTGCCCGTGTCAAGACATACCGGGCGGAGATGAAGGCCACCGATGTTGCATCCCAAGATTCGGGTCGGTTTAGTACCACGAAAGCACTATTTTGAGGAAGTTCCGCAGGCGCTATTTAATAGAGACGCAGGCTCAAGGATATTATGTTTAAATGATATGTATGATTTGTGAAAACAATGTTTCAATATGAGAGCTTTTTATACTTGTGCGCTCAAGTAATAAACTACCCCCGTATGCCGCTGATGTATATGTATATATAACCCAAAGATGGCAGTCTTGGCTTCAATTTCACGCACATAGTGCGGAGTGTTTGCAAAGAAGGCGCCACACTTAATCCAACGCCTTGGTCCTGTGAAGGAGGTGATAGCGAGCAAACTAGGCAACCGGACTATAATGCTTTATCACTTCACTTAGCCATAGGAGTTCGAGGGTGGGGCTACTATATAGCCTCTGGGGCACCGCACTCTCCGAATTGGGTGCGATGTGCCCTCGACCGAAAACGGTCCTTCGTTAATGCGGAGGAATTCTAAACATTCCGGTAGTCATCGAAAGTGGTTGACCAGTCTCGCTATATCATGACAGCCGCTTTTCGCTTTCATCGAGGTCCTCGCCTTTACCGAACCGGGCACAATCGCAGAGTTCTCCGGTGCCGCAAGTAGCCGATAGAACGGAACGTAAGGCAGCAAAATACGTGAGCCGCAAACCCAACATTTGACCAAAGACATGATTCGAGCTGATGCATATAAGGCCTAATCTCGAGACGCCAACACTCCCTAAGGTATTCGGTCTTTTATAAAGCGGGCAGAACAATGCCCTTGGTAATAAGCCCCAGTGTCCAGTATGCAAAAATTTCGCGCCGCCGATGCCAAAACGCCAGCCTCCTCCTCGTTATAACTAGAAACCAGGGATGTGTATCAACAAGAGACAGTAAAAAAGGTTTACGCGTGGTCTTAATCTGAAAAGAATCCTTTCAACGGGTCCCCACCGCACGCCTGCGCCAAAGGTTCCGCGCAGCCGCTTCTCGGATGGGTGTAGCACGTTGTTCATCTGTAAAAGAGAAGAACTTAGTTGAAAAGAAAAAATATCATGCGAGAAATGTACTTTATATTAAATAAACAAGTAACGGTTTGGAAGGTGAATAAAATTGAGCTTTATTGTCTCTGTTGTACATGCGCAGCCCCTTGTACGGGGTATGCCGCTATAAGCGCCGGACTCGCCTTAGCCGTGTCCGGGTTCAATTATCTATTCAGTGCTTTGATTAGCGGAGCCGATTGGTGGGGCTGTCAAGGCAGCCTCGCATTCTTCCGTGTTCGAGTAACACTTAATACCCCTTTAATGAGATGATGTCGCGTGGACCGGCATTTTAAGTGTAAGAGATGCATAATGCGGTATTATGTTAAAGCGGGCGAAAGCTTCACGCCCAAAGAGTGCTTGATAGGTACTTTAATGGGGCGATGTGGAAGGTTAACTTTTCACAAGCGGAAGTTGTCGGATGAGCCGTAACACAACTTCTAGCAGTAGGGAGCCCGCATAATGGGCATATGTGCTCTGCATTATTCCTTTAAAGGAAGTGTTGCTATGGCTAATTTTGGTTGGGTCTATCCTCATCTCATGGATTGTGTCCCGATATATCAGGTTTATGTCACCGCCGCCATCCATGAGGACCTGTGTAAATTGAACTGCTGATTATAGGATCCAATATCAAGGCAGTCCATCCTATGCTCCGAATACTTTCTGAGTAGTCCCGATGGTCGAAGGTGATTGGTTTTGACAACCAAGTGTTGGTAATTCGCTAGGTGTATGTGCGCGCTGCGATCTTAATGGGCGCCTCGCTTTTTTTCCTTTTATCACGGGAAGTGAGTTTACTGTTTTAACCTCTTGTGGGAAATTCTTTTGTTTTCCGTGCTCGCCAGGGGTTCGCCATCATCCTCACTTGGTGTGTCGAGCCCTTGTGTTCGGCGCTGAGTCCGCCGGACGCTTGAAGACCCAACAATCTCTTGTGGGTATGGTTTGCGTGCTTCACGGAGTATCGTGGATTTGACATATCTTGTCCAAGATTTTGTTTGTTGATAGCTCATCGCTATTGTCCTTAAAGGCAGTTTTTATTGTTCCACGTGAGCTTTTTTGAACTGGCGCTGATCGTCAAGCGCTTCTTTTGGACCGCTCCTTAATTCGCACCGTCCTTGTTACGCTGCGTGGTTTCCCATTTCCATCCCCGACTTCGAAGTACTTGGGTCGCTGGTGCTGCATCTTGCTAGCCAGCTATCCTCTCCCGCTAAAAGCGGTCATGAGGCTTGTTAATGCGCCATTTTTCTTGGTTTTACTTGGCCGAGATGTCCGCGAGCCATTCGCCTTCTGATGTTGTGTTTGAAGGCTGCTAAAGCTTCGGCCGTCCGACAACGATTATTTGGTTCTTTTAGTAAGGAACCTGTTCCAGAATTTACGGGCTGACTTCTCCGGGCTGTTGAGTTATGTGACTTAGATCGCCAGATCCGGCGGGCGATATAGGTCCCCTAAAATTTGGTTCAAACGCATCTCGAGCTCTTCCCAACTTCCAATGGAATTTTCGGAAGGCTTTTAAGCCAATGCCGAGCTGGCCCTTTGAGTTTGAGGGTATTTTATGGCGTGGAGATCGCCTCTAGCCATGTGTATGTGGAGGATGTAATCTCAATCTGCATCTGTGGTCTGTTGTTCCACAGATGCCTCTATGTTTACGGGTTTGAATCCCAATCGAAATTGCGGATCCAAAGACCTCATCGGTGAAACATAGGGATGATGCGGCGCTCAGTATTTGGGTGTGCCGTGATGTTCGAGGTTTGGCGGTTGCATTGCTTTGAAGAGCTTTTTCGCCCATAGATGGACCTAGCTGGGCCATCCTTTGATGCGAACTTGGCGCGGATCGCTGCATCGCTTGTGCGGGCGCCATTTTCCGCCTCTGTTTGCTATGGGGTCGCCCATCCGACCGGTGGTTTTCTTGTTTTTTGATTGTGGGGTCAAGGCCTCCTCATCAAATTCGGGCAGTAGTTTTCTTGGTAGTTTTTGTTCGGCGATCGCCACTTTGATTTGTCTGTGGTGTTGAATACTTTGTTCCATCTCGATTTCGAGTGCATCTTCCGCTGTTTTGAGCTTCCGGCTTCGCTTTTTCAGGCTACACGCAAAGGGCGACGAGCCTTTTGTGGAGGTTCTTCGCTTCCAACAATTTGTCCGGGCGTGAGATCGCTCGGACGTTATCTTCGGGCCGGACGGGTTGTTTATCCAAGTTGTCATGTTCGGACGCTTGCTCGATAGCATGTTCGTCCGCCCACCGTTCGCCTCGCCTTCTATGGCTGGGTCTTTGTTGAGGCGGGACTTGGTGCGCGCTTACGCTGCCGCTTTGACAGCTTTTCGAGGATTTATCCTTCGAGTGTCCCTGTTCCTCGTCGTCACTTCCTTTAGGTGTATCCACCATGTATACATCATGGGATGAGGTAGTTGTCCAGCATCCCGTAGGTGCCGGTTCATGGTTGTTCCACATCGTCCGTCATACCGCCGATGTCTTCGGAGTCGAAATCGAGCACGCCGTGTAAGCTTCGACTGTGGCTACAAAGTGGGTGGTGGGTGGCTGAATTTTCGCCGCTCAAGATCTCAACCTTCCCGTCCCTAGTCCGCCAGGGCTCTTCGATAAAGAGAGAGACTTTAGTGAATTCAAGATGTCGCCAAAGTGCGAAAGTGCCGAAGATGTCCGCGGGCAAGGAACTCCATGACCGGCGCCCAATCGGATTCGACCGGGGCGCTGAGGGTTCGGAGTCCGCAAGGAGTCCCAGCACTGGAGTCACGAAGCCAGCAGCGATAGGGATGGTGTTCGGCTCGACGCCGAGAGGTTTCAGCCCCGAGGTGGTGTCCAACCAACCGCCCGACGGGCGAATCCGCCCGGATTAAGGGTCGGAGCGATGCCGGTGCGGCCCATGGCACTGCTTTACGGCGAGCTAGATCATACCCATCGAGACAAGGCGGCATGCTCGCATCAGGCTCAATCCGTCAAGATCAAGTCTCCGCGACATCGCCGTGATAGTTCAAACTTCCAAATATGACCTGATGGCTGGCGAGTTTCCATCTTCGCTCCATGGCCAAGTGAATTGCCTCAGCAAAGCCGCCGAATACTAAGATCTATCCGGGAGAAAAGTCTCACCCCTGGACCGCTGTTGTTGATGATCAAGGAGCCATCGGGCCTATAGGTAACGGCTACGCAGGAACTCCTCAATGAAAGCACCAATGTCGTGTGTCAAACCGCGGATCTCGGTAGGGGGTCCCAATCTGCGTTCTAGGCGGATGGTAACATGAGACAAGGGACACGATGTTTTTACCCAGGCTCGCCCTCTCGATGGAGGTAATAATTACCCCGCTGATTAATATTGATGATATGGGTAGTACAAGAGTAGATCTACCACGAGATCGTAGAGGCTAAACCCTAGAAGCTAGCCTATGGTATGATTGTTGTTCGTCCCGACGCTAAAACCTCCGGGCTTATATAGACATCGATAGGGTTAGGGTTACAGTAGTCGGTTACAATGGTAGGAGATCTACATATCCAGACGCCAAGCTTGCCTTCCACGCCAAGGAAAGTCCCATCCGACACGGGACGAAGTCTTCAATCTTGTATCTTCATAGTCTAGGAGTCCGCCAAAGATGATAGTTCGCCATCCGCACACCCCTAGTCCAGACTCCACAAGCGTTCGTCGGGCCCTTGCCCGTGCTAAAGTGCACCGGGCAAGCTGGATGCGGAGAAGCTTGTGACGGACGGGCCACCAAGGGCAAGGATCAACGCAGTCTCAAATGTACTATGAGGGCGCCCCAAGGGTGCCCGCCAGATAGCGGATGAGTGCTCCAAAGATGTAATTTTTGAATAGACTCGCATTTGTTATCCTCAGACGCTGAAAAATTGTTCATATGTGCTAAGCAACGCTTGTTAATTTAAAATATTACCTTCAGGCGGCCATTTATCAAATTTGAGAGATGGCAAGTCGTTGGCTTCAGCCCCATGCCACGAAAGCTGGGTGTTCGATAAACTTGAGCGCCTTGTTCCCATTCTTGGGTCCGCCGAGGAGGCGCCAACGCAACGAACAAGGCAACCGGACTTATAGTGCTTGAACACTCTCACTTAGCCATAGAATTTATAATTTTAAATTTCAAGCGGCCCTAGTATTCGAAGACCGAAGTTCGGGCGCTATCCACGCCTTTGATTCCGGACAATGCCGGTTCCTCGCCTAAGCGCATAAGTCTTTAGGGACCAAGAAACCTTCTCAACAGCGATCGCTCGCTTTATCATGACGGCAGCTTTTAGCTTTCCACCGAGGTGCTCAACCCAGCTCAACCGGGCACAATCGCAGTGGTTCTCCCAAGGCTACCTTAGCCGATATAACGGAACGTAAGGTACCAAAACATGGGAGCCGGGCAAACCCAACTATCGACCCAAGACATGATTCGGAGCCGATGCATATAATGCTATAAGTTCGGGTGCCGCGACTTGTGAAAGTGTTCGGACTTATCACACCATACTTTTGGGGTACTCAAGCCCCCGTGTATTGGCCATACCAAAGTGTACGGGTGCAATATGTCATGAGATGAACATATATATAGATAAAGAAAGGAGTGCAATAATAGGCAAAAGCTATGTATTGTTTATTCAAAAGGTATCGTGCAATGAAAGCATAACGATACAAATAGTGCGATAAGCAAGGGATGGGACTATTTGATATGTCCTCTCCAGGGGTAAGCTGCGGATGGTATGTAAAACAGGTATAATGCTCGAGTAGAGACCACCCGACATTCGACGAGCTTTCCCTCGCTGTTGCATCGTGAGTTCGCAATTTAGTGCCGGACAGGACTTCGGAAAACGGAGTCCCGAAAGTAAGAAAAAGAAGAAAAGAAAAGAATGACACAATCGGAGCCCCGGTGCGGTTAGCCAGACTGGCGCTGGCGTGGTCGTGGCCTCCCCTTATGCCCATGGTATCTCCAGCGCGAAGTTATGTACGCGTAGTACCGGGCTTCGCAATTTCGCGAGGGCTGGGTTAGCCGGATTGCTACACGCGCTTGGATCATGCCAGCGGTCTTGTTGTAGGTTACTCCGGCGCTGCTGACAAAGTCCGGACGCTTAGTGGCCGGACTCGAGAATTGCTGTGAGAGGCTGCTTTGCACCTCGCCGCTGGGGTTACCGGTGCTCCTCCGCTCGAGAGAGCTCGTGTTTCCATTGACCGTGATTACCCTCGAGGGCCCGCATCTTGAGCTTGAGGTACGCGATAGTGCGGCACCGCATTGAATTTTGCGAATGCGGTTCGTCCGAAAGCAAAGGCATGATAGCCGCCATGAACGGGACTATGTCGAAGATTAACTCTTCGCTCGAAGTTATCCGGGATCCAAGACCACTTCGAGTGTAATCGAGCTCGCATAATTTGCCTCTACACTCAGTATGACGCCTTTAAAGGTCGCCTTTGTGGGTTTAATCCTTGAGGGTCTATGCCCATTTTGCGACCGATCCCGATAAAGCAGGTTCAAGTTGCTACTACCGGCCCATCAAGACTCTAGTTAGGTGAAACCAATAATAATTGGGTCAAGAACCAATGCGCGAAACCGCCGCGATGGATTCTAGTGGGTGGTCCTTCGATTGAATGTGATCGGGCAAGAGGACCATGGGTTGAACTTCGGGCGACCGGCTCCATCGCATATACGCCCTTAGTGCACGCTCGCCCCTTTTGGGTATGTGGGTTATGATATCATGTTGACCGTCCGCACTTGTGTGGGAAAGCCCTTCGTCCTCTATTGTTCAATGGCCGGGCTCTTCCTCGTCATCGCTTATGCAGCCCTTGTCATTGAGTTCGCACTTAGCTTGCATGCTTGTTTGAACACCCAACAATCCATGTTGGTGTGATTGGCTTGTTTTTCGGGGTGCCATGTATCCGCACAAGTTTATCGAGTATTCGGGTCCAAGTTGGACGGGCCCGGTATTTCTTTTGAATGGCTTTTCACGACCGGTTTAGAGCTCAATCCAAAGATCGACCGCCAGTTCTTCATCATTATCACCGCACGCGGCGCTTTGTTCTTGTTGCGACGCGACCTGCCATTGCTGTCCTTGGTATCCGAACTACTGTGGTTTTGGGTCAAGTTGTTACTACGAAGCTAGCCACTGTCCTCTCCGCCGCAAAAGTGGGCATGAGTGTGTGAGGCTGCCATGGATTTCGCTTTTCCTGTCCTAGGTGTCGGGCTAGCCACTCGTCATGATGTTATGTTTGAAGGCTGCAAGGCCTCTCGATCCGGACAACAACGATTTGATTTTTCTTGGTTAGGAACCGTGGTCCAAAATTGTCCGCCAATTCTTCCGCTGCTAAATTATGTGGCTGAGGTCATCGCCTCCGTGGTCGCATATATGTGCCCTAGAAGTTATCAAGGAATGCGCTTCCGTGTCCTCCCAAGAACCAATTGATTCTGGCTGCAAGCTGTTGAGCCAATGACGAGCTGGTCCTTAAGCTTGAGGGGAGGTATTTGATGGCATGTAGATCATCACCGGGGCCATGTGGATATGGAGGAGATAGTCCCCATCTAGACCGCAGGATCTGTGGTACCATCGATGATTCGATGTTTACGGGTTTGAAGCCCTCGTGGATTTGATGATCCATTACTTCATCCGTGAAGCATAGGGGTGTGCGGCTGTATTGGGCTATATCCTGACGTAGCTCATATGAGCTTTGTCTCATCTGTGTTCGCCCGCCGGAGTTGCTGATCCGCGTGACGGTTATCATCATCACGGTCGTGGGCGCCCACGCCGATCCGTAGATCGATCTTGTTTGCCTTGCCTTGTCCTCCAATATGTCTTCGGAGGTCCGGCGCCGCTTCCTTCGCCTTGGTACTTTTTTCGAGCGACGCCGAGTGCGGCTTGAATGGAGGGTCTAGAGGCTCTCCGTCGCGACCACGGGTGGCTGGTCGGCCGATCATGCGCGGGTGATGTAGGTTTGGGTGCCCTTCTAATTGGGGTAGCAGCTCGCGCTTGAGTATCTCTTGAGGGGCGCTCGAGTTCATACTCTTCGGCCGCAAGGACTTCGTCCATTTGTCGCCTAGCAAATCTTGGTCAGCTCTAAGCTGTCGCTGCTTTTTCTGAGGCTTGCCGTCAGGCCATAAGCCCACGCTTGAAACGCCCTGTTCGGGCGGGTCCTCGTGCATGAATTGGCCCCGCCGAGGCTTGCCTCGCCTTCGGAGGGGGGCGATAATTATCGCCCTCACCTTCTTCACAAGACCGCCGTATGGATTTGCTTCTCCCTCCTCCCTGCTGAATCCTGCCGAGGGGTTGTCTTCGCACCGTCCGGTGTTATTATCTCCGTGCCGGAATCACCGCTTTTGTCGTATGGATTTAGAGCGGGCGACGCCGACGCCGACGCTGGGTTGTTTCTGGACGGGTCATCCTCCGCTTTTCCATCGCTGCTCCCATCTTTTGGGATGTCCACCATGTATATGTCAGATGACGAGGTGGCCTTCCAAAGGTGCATCGAGGCGCTGGTTTTTGGTCGCTCCTCCGCATCGCCGCCCATACCGCCGATGTTCTTCGAGTCGAAGTCGAGCATGTCGGCTAAATCATCGACAAGCTACAAAGTTGGGTGGTGGGTGGGCGCAGAATTTCTTCATCGTCCGCATCCCAACCTTCCCGACCGTAGTCCAGCCAGGCTCTCCCGATAAAGAGAGAGACTTTAGTGAATTCAAGATGTCGCCAAAGGGCGAAAAGAAAGATGTCCGGCAAGGAACTCCATGAACGGGCGCCCAATCGGATTCGATTGGCAGGGCGCGGAGGGTTCGGAGTCCGAGAGGAGTCCGCACCTGGAGTCAAGGTATTTGCAAAGGACAGGATGGAGTTCGCCCAATCACTGCAGAGATCGCAGCCCCGAGGCAAAGGTCCAACCAAACGCCCTCGATCGCTAAACCGCTCCAGATTATGGTTCGAGCGGCATCGGTGCGCGCTCCTGTGGCAATCGCTCGCGGCAGAGCCAGATCGTGCCCATCGAGACAAGGCGGGCGCATTTGGCTGTGGCTCGAATCCGTCAAGATCAAGTCTCGCGGATGTCGACCGTAGTTCAAACTCCCAAATCTGACCTGATGGCTGGGGCGAAGCTTTCGATCTGCTCCAGATGGCCAAGTGAATTGCCCGCGCAGCAAAGCCGCCGAATACAAAGATCTCGTCCGGGAGAAAAGTCTCACCCTCGACCGTGGTCGTTGTTGATGATCGGGAGCCATCGGGCCTATAGGTGATGACACAGAGGAACTCTCAATGAAAGCACCAATGTCGGTGTCAAACCCGCGGATCTCGTAGGGGGTCCCAACTGTCTGCCTAGGCGGATGGTAACAGGAGACAAGGGACACGATGTTTTTACCCAGGTTCGGGCCTCTCGATGGAGGTAATACCCTCCCTCGCTAGATTAATATTGATGATATGGGTAGTACAAGAGTGGATCTACCACGAGATCGTAGAGGCTAAACCCAGAAGCTAGCCTATGGTATGATTGTTGTTCGCCCCACGGACTAAAAACCTCCGTTTATATAGACACCTGATAGGGTTAGGTTACACGTAGTCGGTTACAATGGTAGGAGATCTACATATCCAGACGCCAAGCTTGCCTTCCACGCCAAGGAAAGTCCCATCCCGGACACGGACGAAGTCTTCAATCTTGTATCTTCATAGTCCAGAGTCCGCCAAAGATGATAGTTTGGCTATCCGGACAACCCCTAGTCCAGACTCCTCACCCATCCTTCTGCAAGACAACCAATGTTTTGACCCGAAAACCGAAAGGCCAGCCCTTCTACTCCTTAAATGCCAATCCCCTTCTGCATCTTGAAGATATTCCGTAGTCCGTGACTTCCTGGATGTCTTTCCAGAAGAACTGCTTAGGTGTTCCACACGACAGGATGACGAAGTTCGGTGATAGACCTTGTTCCAGAACCATCCCAATCTCTAGAAGACCTTATAAGATGGCACCTCAGAACTAGCTGAGCTTAAGAAACAACTTGATGAATCCTTGCAAAAGGGTTTCATCCGCCCTAGTTCTTCTCCATGGGCTTGCGCCTCATTCCTCTTCAAGGCTAAGAAGAAGGATGGAATGGATCGATGGTTGTAGATTACCGACCTATCATTTTGGTCACTATCAAGAACAAGTATCCGCCCCCTGTGATCAACGATCTGTATGATCAGCTCATCGATCCTCAGCTTTTTTCCAAGATGGATTTTAGGTTGGGCTACCATCAAATCAAATCAAGAACGGAACATTCCTAAAACAACATTTGTTACTCGTTATGGCCAATACGAGTACACCGCCATGTCCTTCAAGTTAACCAATGCTCCAAACCACCTTCTCTCGCTTAATGAACCTCGATCTTCATGGAGTATTTGGACAAATTCGGCTATGGTTTACCTCGGCGATATACTCATCTACTTCCAAGAATGAGGAAGAACATGCCGAACATCTAAGGCTAGTATTGATGAAACTTCGAGAGCATCGCTTTTATGCCAAATTCTCTAAGTGTGAGTTTTGTTGCCGTAAGTGACCTATCTAGCCATGTAATCTCCGTAAGGGCATTGTCGTCAATCCCGAGGGAGTTCAAGCCGCCCTTGATCGGACTCCGCCAATCGTCAACAAGTTCGAGTTTCTCGGTTTAGCTTGTAGCTATTGCCGCCGCTTCGTCAAGAATTTCTCCAAGGTTGTTAAGTTTCAACCAACTCCTCAAGAAAAATAAAAGTTCGAGTGGACCCCATAAGGCGAGTTCAAGTTTCGTGAACTCAAAAGACGCTTCGACATCTCGCCTCCTCGCATTTGTACCACCAGATTTTCTAAGGACTTCATTATATATTATGACGTCATGAGAAGGACTAGGTTGCATACTCATGCAAGATCGCTATGTGATTGCCTACGCTTTCGACAAATGCGCCCACATGAGGATAACTATCCCACACCGATCTAGAGCTTGTAGCAAAGGTACATGCACTCAAAACATGGCGACATTAACTCCTCAGTAATCAAGCTATGTAAATTTACATAATGATCACCAAAGTTTGAAATACATCTTCACCCAACCGATTTGAATCTCGTGCAAAGACATTGGGTCGAAGTTGATTATGTATTACGACTTTAGGTATATCTCACACCCTGTGCAAGGCCAATGTCATGGCTGATGCACTAAGTCAGAAATCTTATTGTAACAATCTGATGTTACAACAAAGTCAACCATTTCTCCACGAGGAATTTCAGAAGCTTAACTCTTCACATTGTTTCTCGAGGATTCCTTTTCACCCCGGTGGCTTAAACCTACCCTTACGGATCAGATCATCAAGGCATGGTAGGTAGATCCGGAATCTCCCGTGATCAAGAGAAACATCAAGAAAGGAGTCGCAGATTGTTTCTCCATTGATGAACAAGGTGTCGTGGTTCTTTGGGGACCGCTCTAGTGGTTCCCAAGGCACGCAACCTCGAGGCGATTGATCCTCAAGGAAGCTCATGCGAATCTCTATCTAACCATTCATCCCTAGTAGTACTAAATGTATCAAGACTCACGCCAGAGGTTTTGTGGACTAGGATGAAGAGAGAAATCGCTCAATTCATTGCTAGTTGCGACGCCCTGCTGTCGAAAGTTAAAGGCAGAAAGCATCAACTATTCCTGCCGGCACACTTCAACCTTTGGCAATTCCTGAATGGAAATGGGATAAAATTGGTATGGATTTCATTACCGGTTTCCTGTGACCAAGAGAGGGAATAACGCTATCTTCGCTGTTGTCGATCGCCTTCTTTCAGTAGCCCACTTCCTACCCGCTCGGAGAGTATAACCGCCAGCCAGCTAGCTGATTTTGTACATCTCTCAATAGTGTCCTTCATGGTGTTCCATTGAGATTAACTCAGCACCGTGGAAGTCTCTTCACCTCTCGATTCTGGGAAAGTTTCAGTATGCTATGGGAACTCGCCTCTCCTTTAGCACCGCCTTCCCATCCTCAATCAAGTGGTCAAGTAGAACGAGTCAATCAAACTCGGAGGATATGCTCCGAAGCCATTATCTCTTTCGCATGAATTGGGAGAAATGCCTTCCATTCGCCGAAGTTCGCTTATATCAATAGTTCTCAAGCTAGCTTAGGCAAAGCTCCTTTCGTTCTCATGGATGCAAATGTTGAACGCCTTAACCTTGGTCGGAACCGGGAAAGATAACTCTTGGCCCTGAGCATGATCCAGTAGAAGCGTAAGAGCAAGTTCGCAATATTCGTGAGAAATTGAAAACAGCCCAATCTCGCCAAAAGAGCCAATATTTATCGCAAGCATAAGCCTATGGCTTATGAAGTTGGCGAGAAGGCTTACCTTCGGGTTACACCTTTAAAAGGAACCCATCGATTCGGTATCAAAGGCAAGTTGGCTCTCGTTACATTGGACCCTTTTCAGCATTCTTGCCAAACGAGGAGAAGTTGCTTTACCAATTGAACTACCTCTCTGATCTTTCCGTAGTCCATGATGTTTTCCACGCTTTCTCAACTCAAAGCGCCGCTTCTGGATCCTATCCGTGGTGGACCAATAAATGCTTGATCTCCAAGATAATCTCACCTATCGAGAATATCCCGCTCAGATCCTTGATCGCCGAGCGCATTCACTCGGACGCTAGAATATCAAGTTTCTCAAGGTTCAATGGTCAAACCATTCCTAGCAAGAAGCAACTTGGGAAAGGGAGGATCATCTTCGACTTGAGTACCCCACCTTCTTCTCCCGACGGATCCTAAATCTCGGATCTAGATTCTTTTGAGTGGGGTGAGTTGTCACATCCTAGTTAGTCCATGCATTAGAGTGTTGCATCATGTTTACCTTCATCGAAATTTGAAATGGGGAAGACGTAACCCCCGTAACCCTTCTAATCCAACTAGGGTTTACTAAAATATTTTCAATGAACCTGAAATGCCCTCTCTAAAAATGTTCATCACCTTGCCTTTGGTCCTAAACCAACCGCCAAGTGATGCACAAATTTCTAGGTCACTCTAAGGTCAATCGGATTAAATCTTTAGCTATTTGAGTTT
>JAHIAM010017130.1:0-18410 GCA_021605205.1 Aegilops longissima | reverse complement strand
CCAGGGCATAGGTTATCCTAGCATTAGATCACCGCTACCATTAAACCGTAATGACCCTAAGCGATTAGAACAATCCTCGACATCCAGATGGCCATCGTTAATCCCAGTGGCGCAGGAACCGACACGCCCTCACCCCGCGTCTCCCGCTTAGTTATCCGTGGAACGAATAGCAACCCTATCTATTCGTGGCCGCACCGCTTCCTTCGCCATTAAGGAAAGGGCCACACCATGTGGCATGTCCCGCATAGCCCTATAAAAGCCCCTTTCCGCTAGTCAGACGCCACTCCTCGCTTAGCCATGTCCCGCAAAGAAGCCTAGCTAGCAACACTCCAAGCCATGAATAGCACCTTCAAAGCTCCCAAGTTTTACACCCGCACTGCGGCCAACCACACGCTTTCCACCCTTCTTACCGAGATGCTCACCAAAGCCTTTGGCGTAAGGCTAGCCCCGACACGTGTTCCAATCGCACCTCCCTCACCTTCAAAGACTTTGATGAAAGAGTGCACATCAGCCTAGGTCCCATAGATGGCCAACTGCTGGTTTTTCAGGTAGAGCCATGCCTACCATGATTTAGCCATTCAGTCGCATTGTGGAGGCCACCCTACACCTCCGAACCAAGTTCCCGATGTGGCAACGAGGCGGAGTTCTTTCACCATTGTGTTAGAAAATGGAATGCAGCCTTCTCCCGCTATCCAAGGAGATGACCCGCATCGCTCTGGCCGTGCAAAGACATCACGCCTGGGATGATGATTTCTAAGATGCTTGCCGACTTCAACCCCGACAACAATGCGTATGAAGTCGTCAAGGAAGCTTACCATGAGGCTCAGAATTTACATCCCAAGCCGCTCATCCCATGCCATCCGAACCAAGTACCTCTCACTGTGGTTGTGGCCTGTGCCAAACATCGCACCCTCAACAAGGCTCTTTTCCGGATCCACCAAAGAGATTTTCTTGGATCGATTTCAGCCACACCTCCAAGAGTAGAACCCCAACCCATAGCCTGCCGGAAATTGAAGATGGAGATTGGCTCGCTTCGCCCTCCAGAGAGCCCCAAAGAAGATTGCCTCCGCATGACCTCTCGCATGCAAAGGAGGTGATTCTCAGAGTAGGTCACCACTGCTCATCCTCGATATAAGGATAGAACGTGTATTCCCGAGTGAGTAGTTTCGTTTAGCGGGTAGAGCATTCGTGCTTTGTTATATGCTAGTACTATTGTAATCCGTATGCTGTGTTCTATGTTTGTTTTCGTGCTTGTTTTTTTTTGTTTGTCTCTCTGTCAAGCAGAGATGTTTGACAGGGTTGACAATGTGTTGCTAACAAGATTTTAATCAGTACGACACATACACTAAAAACAACATTGGCTCGTCCCGAGTCTCTATTAAAATGTGCGCTGGTGTAGGTATATGTATGCCAGGATTACATATACCCACTAGCATTAAAACACCTTAGAATGATTTGTCTGATGTGTTTTCATTGCATGTTTGTTGCATTGGTCTGTTTGTTAGTTTGTTTGTACTGCATACTGCACGCATACCTGGTTCACCCACAAGTACATTCCGGCAGTACTCGGGGGAATACAAAGTCACATATCCTTCTCTATCTGTGCATACCCCGTGTGCCAGATTTCCCGATCCAGAGCCTCGCAGAGGCATTTCCATCTGGCAGTTCTTCGTCTCTAATCCTTCTTCCCGATTTCGTTTCCGGAGGGACACTGTCAACTTTATTTCATTCGATCCAGTACATCTACCCCGATACAGATTTCAACTCCGATTCTACCTAGACACCTACATTTCGTGGAGCTATCCGCGAAATTTTTCCCGTGCCCTAGTCTGAATCCTGAACTGGCGCAGCCACCTCACCCGCATCCAAAGCCCATCATCCCCACCGTCACTACCTTGCATGGCGCAGCCGAGTCGCCACCATCGTTCCACCACAGCACGCGATTACTCCACCGGCGCAAAGCAACGGAGGATCAAGCGTGGCGGAGGACCACGCAGTGCACCCTCTTCTCCCGCATCTCGAGCCACCGCACCGAGCCGCGCGTTGTCCCGAAACCGATCATTCCTGATAAGGATCAGCAGGAGAAACCCACTGTTCATTGGGGTGCATCCAACAAATTTTTCGAGAGTCTGATCTTGAGTGCCCCTAGCCGTGGATTTAACCTGTTTGCCCATATCTCTGGGTGTACCAATTATCGGTGCCCCAAAACGCTCGAATTTGACCAAGGGTAAAATTAACCTGAGGTTTTCCCGGAGTGGTTATCTTTTCATTTGTGTTAGAACCCAGAATCTCGAGGACGATTCTTTTTAAGGGGGGAAGGTTTGTAACAGCCCCAAAATTGGGTTATCAATTTTTGAGCTGTTATTCCTTCCTAGCACTCATTTTCAAAAAAAAATTCCTGAGTTTGTTGGATCACTCTGAGAATTCTTGTCACTTCCAACCTTTCAGAACCTTGCTCATGTCTTTGTCAGTGGGCAAGACCTCTTTTGCATCATCTCAAATCCCCTCAAACCCTAATTCCAAAATTTTGGAATTTGATTATGGCCTTTGTGATTACAAAGGAGCCATCATTTACCTTGATCTGTTGATCATCCCATCTGTTCCCAGAGACCCTCCTATCCTTCTAATCGTTGGATATGCAAAAATATTGCTAAGTCTTATGCAATATTTTTGAATTATGATTTATTCCTTTCCTTGCCTTTCTGAGGAATAAAATCCAAAGGCATAGCTAGCCATCTCCTAAATTCAAGAGAATTGGTGGAGTTGATCTTTATGCCAAATCCAAGCTCTGGCAAATATATTGGTCATAATTAAATAAGGAAAATTGTCTTTTCCTATTTTAGGCCAATATTGCATTTCTGCCATTTCCAAAGGAGCTACCATTTTTATAGCAAGGAAAATCCCCAAATAATTTGTGGAGCTTGTACTTGCTATATATTCACCATTTCCATCCAAACCCATGCTCCAAAGATCATAATTAGAGCACATGATCCAATGCAAGTTTCTGCCCTCTTTGAAATTTTTGCAAAGGAAGTGATTTATTCCTAATTCCAATTGAGCTGCAATTTGGCAGGGTGATTAACCTTGATAAATCACCCATGGGTACCAAAGATGAGCTCAATCCATTCATCCTAGCTCCATGTGCAATTTTTCAAAGTTTCTAACCAGATGGCATGCTTGTGAAGGAAGTACGTTCATAGAGTTTCCAAATGGGATGAAACTTTTCCATCTTCTCAAGTATCTCAAATCTTTAGCCTCCATCTAAATTCAGTTTATTCCGTTGAACTATGTGAGCACATGAGCAATTCTTTGATTCTGTCCAAATTTTCAGTCTGTGAAGCAAGTATATTTTATCTTGCTCCATTATGGCTGAAAATATTTCCTAAGCCTTCTCCTATCCCGGTAACCTATCTCCAACAAATTTTGGATCATTTCATGTAGCCAATATTTTCCTGGATTTTTCCAAAGTTTCTGGTCAGATGTGATGCTTGTGAAACAAGTACCAATATGGCAAGTCTATTTGGTATGATCTTTTTGCAGCATATACATATGACCAAATAAAGAAGCTTTGCCAAGTTTTAGCCCAATAAAACACTCCTAGTGAGTGCTTCTTCATCATTTGTTTTCTCGACTAGATTTGGCGTGTAATCGCAACTACGCTAAATACTTGTCCAAATGATCTAAAAACCCCGGACCGTAGTCCTTGCTAGCATAAACCTCCTGACATCAATCTTAGTCCTTAAGCTCACGTGTTGATCACCAAGATGTTGCCAAGTTTGCAATGTAAAACTTGTTGAGCTTGGTTCCTCTCGCTTCTACACCTCTTCCCGTGCCATCACCTTAGTCTTAATGAGTCTTGGAAGGACTACGCTATAGAAAAGGCTTGGCACTTAGTTGAGGACCCGAAGCCTGATGCGGTTGGTGACCACGGGCTATGCAGGCCAAATCGTGGTCTCGCCATCGTTGACTGAAGAGCCTCTGCCGGCTCGCCAGACAACCTTGTCAACCAGCTCAGCCTCATCGCTGCGGCGCTTGACCCGCTTTCCCTTCGCTTTGCTTCCCGTTGAGCCATCGCGCCACCGCACGCTTCCGCCGGTGCATCGCCGCCTCGCTCTTGTCCCATTCTCCTCTCGTTCATGAGCGCCTCATCTCCGTGACCTCGAAGTCGTCCCGATCTCCCTCATCGCCTTCCCGCCGCTTCCCGTGAGCTTTGGTCACAGGCGCTGGCCGCAAGACGGACACGTAACCGAGCCGTGTGTCACCTCGCCTCCTTCTAGAGCCCTCCCGGCTATAACTAGCACCTCGAGCTCCTCCAGTCCCCAAACCCTCGAAGCTCTTCTCCCGCCGAGCCCTCCTCGACTCCGCCATCGCCATGGCCGCGCTCCTCCGAGTCCGCCTCACCGAGCCTTCCTCCGTTCCTCCACAACCAAGCTACGAGTGCGGCACACCTCGCCTCTCCCCATCCATTTCCCTCCGAGCCCCCTAATCGCTAGATGCCGCCCGTGAAGCTCTTCGCCCAATGGCCGTCGCGCCGTGGTCCAACCTGCACTGCTTCCTGGATGGACGCGGCCCTTCCCGAAGTCCTCCGCCGCCTTCCTCCGGTCAGGACCCCGATTCCAAGTGACATCGATCTAGCGCGTTGGAAGGAGAGGAAGAAGGAGATGTGAGGAGAGAGAAGTAGCGCGGGTCCCACCTGTAAGCGACACAAGGCCCTGAGCTTCAACCCTTCATAACTCCGCAACTGTAACCCCCATTGAGGTGAAACCAATGCTCACCTCTTCATCTCATTGAACTCTTTCCGCTGGTATCATTTTCATTATGTTTTCACACAGTGAAAATGACCACTTTGCCCTTGCACGTAAACAGCCCCCTCCGAGAGATAACTATTTCCGAGAATCTTTTCGCGATCATTCCGCACTTTTTCCGGAGTAATCCTCGACCCCCAGGCAAGCAAACCTCTTATCTTGAGCCGCGAACTTGCATGTTGACTTTGCTTGCACCTCGTGTGTGTGTTTAGTTGCGTAGTTTCGTCTGCTTGCTCATTCGCCGTTATTTATGTCCTAAATAATTTTGTTATCCGCAGGCATCCTTGAGTTTTCATTAAATAAGTTGCCATGCTAGTTTGATGTTGTTACTAATAATATCATGCCTTTGTCTAGTTTAGTTTCATGTTAGTAGTATCGCTGTTATTCTTTTGCACCGATAAGTTTGCCAGTACTTGGTATTGCCATGTTTCGCATGCTATCATTGTTCTTTTGAAATGCTTGATGTTTTGTTACTGCATCGGTATGTTGCATGTTAGTTGTTGCATTCATGTTAAAATGCTGGCATGGTGATTGATGATGGAGAAGTTAATAATATGACTTAATAACAAACCTCCTCTATCATCACTGGGATATCATAGTGCCACCCAAATCAAGCTTTCTCCAGTGCAACGACATTTACCTTATGGGGAGGTCCTAGCTGGGTCTATTGTCATGCCTCTCGCCGGTGCCTCCCGCGAGGGAAGGTTATGGGCACGCGCTACCCCGATCAGGTAGGCGGACATAACCTTGTGTGCTCGTTTTTGTTTTTATGGTACCTTGTCCCCGTTTGGGAACGTTTTGCCACGACGGTGGTCGTTGGTGTCTTTGGTAGACACGGGGCCACCCAGGACTGAACCCCAAGGGGGTGTTGGTCGGAGTGGCCGGGTGAGTGTCATGGCAGTAGCTCGATTTTGTCAGAACGCCGTGGTCCGCACGTATGGGAGTGCGAGGCCAGGGTTCCGTAGTGTGGGCAAAGTGCGTTACCTCTAGAGAGTGTATGTTTAATCTATCGATAGCCGCATCCTCGGTCATGGGCACAAGTTTGTAGTAGGTCACACTATCGAGTATTTGTTGAAAGGGAGGATAAATCTGCTAATAACTTGTGTGATAATTAAAATGTGATAAATCATGTGATGATCTGGACTATGGGAAAATCGTGAGAAGTCACGATGATGTGTTGATATGACCCCGAGACATGGTCTTGGTAAGTCATGCATGTGCTTCGAGGAGCCGTGGCAGAGTAAGTGATTGTTGCATAAGTTTAATATAACATGTCTTCACAGAAGGTAACTGGTAGTTTATTTTCAGCATAGTTTCATGATGCCATGCCATGTTTTGATATGCAATGCTTTGCTGTTGTTATGTTAGAGGTAAATTTGATATGCCATGCTAGTAGATGCTATGATGTTGTTCATGCTTAGTTTGATTTATGATTCTTGTTGTTAATATCATGCCATGCTTAGAAGTTGTGTTGAAGAAGACTGTTGCATATGCTTGGTTCTTGCTTTGTCATCTGTTTGTTTGGATGCTATGTATTTGGTTGTCTTGCAAGTACATTCAATGTACTGACCTGGCGTGTCATGCTAGTTTTTGTAGGACTTGCCCAGGTTATTCGCTTGTTCCGTTGTGCTAGGCCGTAATCTTGCCAATTGCGGGAGTCATGGATTAGGGGGTGTCCGGATGGCGGACTATGACCTTTGGCTGGACTCTGGACTATGAAGATACAAGATTGAAGACTTCGTCCCATGTCCGGAGGACTTTCCTTCGTGGAAGGCAAGCTGGCGATACGGATATGTAGATCTCCCATTGTAACCGACTGTAATCCCTAGCCCTCTCCCTGTCTATATAAACCGGAGGGTTTTAGTCAGAGGATCTAACAACAATCATACCATAGGCTAGCTTCTAGGTTTAGCCTCTCGATCTCGGTAGATCTACTTCTGTACTACCCATATCATCAATATTAATCAAGCAGTGAGTAGGGTTTTACCTCCATCGAGATACCCAACCCGGTAAAACATCGCGGTCCCTTGTCTCCTCGTTACCATCCGCCTAGACGCATGTACCGGGACCCCTATCCGAGATCCGCCGGTTTTGACACCGACATTGGTGCTTTCATTGAGAGTTCTTATGTGTCTTCATCTTTAGGCCCGATGGCTCCTCCGACCATCAATAATAATGTGGTCCAGTGGCTAGACTTTTCACCCCACAGATCTTCAGATTCGGGCTGTTTTAAAATCGCAATAATTCGCTGGCCATTATCCGAGCAGCATCGAAAGATACGCCTGGTCATCGTGCCGATTTGAAGTATGAACTACACGGCTAACGCCCGCGCGAGACTTGATCTTCGACCGGTTCGAGCTATAGCCAAGCCGCCACGACCGCCACGATGGGCATGATTCAGTTTCGCCATTAATAAAGGCCTCGAGGTCGCACTAAAGTCCGCTTCAACCCTTAGTCGTGAGCCGATCGCGCTTAATCGAGGATTCCGTGGGTCGGACACCGCCGGGCTGCAATCTCGATGGCGATCGTCAACACCATACCTGTCCTTTGCGGGTTTCGTGGACTCAAGGCGCCGGACTTCTCTTCAAGGCCCGAACCTTCCGCTACTTCGCCAATCGAATCTGACACGCTCTGTCAGACCCCGATTCCAAGTCACATTGATCTAGCCGTAACACCTCATATCACTTTGCGGCCTCACGCACGGTATTCTACACGGTGTCGCTTTACCATGGCCGGGACCGCTTGGCGCCTTTTGCTCACGATATGATAGTGTCGCTAGCATCCACATGACAAAGAACCCGGCCGACATGGCTAGTCGTGAACCCAAAACGCGCTTGCAACTTATGGGGACAGTATACATGAATCACATCGAGCATGTCGGTCATCAACGATATATTCGGGTCTGTAGCACTCGGCTAACAGACTCCGTATCCCGGCTGTAGCAGCTGAGGCAGACTAATACCACCGTGACATTTCAAGGACAGTAAAAGGAACGGCGTGAACACATGCCTAGCCAATAGTGTCCAAGCAGAGTTGCTGCAAGCAGTGACTCTGTGAACCGGTCAGAAGCGACTACTATCGCCGTACACGAGACTACATTTCCCATAATGAGAGGCTGCATTAAGGATAAATAACTAGTTTGTCGGATCCCACTCATACCAAGCATTTCAATATACACGCAATATGCCAGATATGAGAAACAAGGCATCACAACAAAACTCTACAACTCAAAGTACTTTATTTAAGAGGCTCCGAGGAGCCATACATAACATATTCATATGTGAAATACATGACCCAACACTCAAGTCATACAAGCATACAAGCACATGGAAGCAAACTAGTCCGAGTACGCACTCTAGAAAGAAAGAAAGCTTGTTGAGCCTTTCTATCTACGTATGGCCCTTCACAAGTTCGAGATCACCAACTGGTGGCTAGCTCACTGTCAAGTCGAGATCTACATAGAACCCATCTGAGGGGCAAGTGTTGTCCTCCCAAAAACATTAATTACAAACATGAGTACGGAGGTACCAAAGCAGTCTTACCACGTAATCCTATCACATGCACATTCTCAAGAAGGTGGTGGAGTTATTTTGCAGAGAGCCAGCCTTTGACTTTGGCTAAGCTATCCTACGTGACACCACTTGTAAAGCATTTGTCGCATTAACGAGTCCACTAATCACCATCACAATACTCCACTGTGGATCCTCTCGTCATCCCACGAGAGGGCCATCCATGTACTCACACTTATCTTGAGGCTTTTAGTAGTATCCATTTACTTGTCTATGAACCGATATAGGTAACCAGAAGTCCTTCTCCGTGGACACGGCTATTCAATAGATCATATTAAAAACCCCAGAGGGGTGTACTTCTTCACACACGCTCACCACTTACTGCTACATGACATGTACTGCAACCTTCAAGCGTAAGCCCAACGTGGGTGTCGGCCACAGCCTACCTAAACACTCAAGTCCCAGTCTAGGTTTATCGCCTATTCGGGTTCCATCTCGCAGGAGTCCGGCCGAGGTTTCCATACAACCCCGAACGATGTGTGTGGTTCCCGAGATACCAAACGGGCACTCTTGACACCGGGCCACGTGCCTACCGCAACACAACCCAATTTTAAGGTCAGATTATGCGCGGCCCCAAAGATGCTACAAACACCGTAAACTACTTGCAACTCCCGGACCGAGAACAAGGGTGGTTAAGAAGTCGAGAGGGTCAATTATGATCCCAATGCGTAGTAGTAACTGCGTTTATGGATCACAAACACAGATCTCAGGCTTTAGGATCGGCTTCAATGAAACAACCCACCATGTACTACATGGCCTCTCATCGACATTTTACCAAAACGTGTTCAACACTTTCACTCGAACCAACACAACCTTTCACTCCAAATATCATCCCGATGAGCCGCACCACACAACTCTAAGCATAGCAAGCATAGCATGGTAGGAATCACAAACATGGCTCATTCAACTCCTACACATACTAGTGGGTTTCATCTAGTTATCGTGGCAATGACAGTCATGCAAAGGAAGGGTTCAACTATCGCAAAGACACAACAGTTTGAATCGCGTTGTCTTAATGCAAAAACAAGAGCGTAAGCGAGAACATGGGTTTGTATCGAATGATCAATGGGTTGCTTGCTTCGATGGAACGGTGTAGAGTATTCGCCTTTAGATGGATAGTCGAGATTATCCTGCAGGTAACCTATCACTTAAAAGCATACCGAAAAGTAAACACACATGACAATATGCAACAATATGATGCATGCTATGACATGGCAATATGGATGTGTGTTGGTCTAATGCAAGCTAAACAAAAAGGGATGAACCCATTTGAATCAAAGATTCAAATGCTAGCTCATTTGAAATAGCCCTAGAGGTGCATTATCCTATTCTGTTTAAACAGCAAGGTTAACTTGTTTTAACATGCATGAAACCTGTACCAATGGATAGAATGGATTTTTCTGATAAATTTTCATATATAAATCTTTGCATTTGGAGTTACAGATTAAAAGTTATGAATATTTGAAGTTTGAGTTATATTCTGGAATTTCCTATATTAGAATAAATCCAGAAATTAGATTATTGCGCCACCATGCGCCAAGATGACGCTGTGGTCAACGGAGACGTCTGTGTCAAACTCGACTAGTGGGTCCAGGTGTCGTGGTAATTAGTTTAACTAATGTTTAATTAAAACTAAACCTATTTAGTTAGCAGTGGTCGGGCCCCACCGTCATCGACTCATCTGAGTCAACCAGGCCCACCGGGTCAAAGTCCACGCCGGCTGCATCATGCCTAGTCAGCCGGGCGCTGACGCTGGCAAGGCGAATGTGTTGCCATTATTCCGGCCACCAAACGAGCCGCTGAGGGTGGCTATGGGTAGCCGGGGACATGCAAGCATGGTGGAGTCTGCTGGTCTGGGTGGCTGATACGGGCATGACGCACCTAGGCGGCCACGAGTTCGGCCAAGACGAACTTAGGGCTAGAGGGCTGGGTGAGGTGCGGGGAGTGCATAGTTAGACCCCATGGGGGTGAGAGAGTGAAGGACACCAAGAGGTGGTTGAGGGTGACCGGAGCACGTCGGGCGATTTGAGCTCACGGGCAGTGTGCGGGGTGAGTCTCACTGTTGGTACGCCGCTCGAGAGCGAGAGAAAGGGAAGGGGAGGTAGATGGGCTTCACGGGCAACTCGTGAGAAGCACTGCTGAGGTCGGGACGAGCCGAGCGACGACGGCGCTGAAGGGGATCTCCGACGATGGTGGACTCCGAGGCCGAGGTCGGGGTGGACTCTGTTCACTTGAGCAGGCGGGCCCTGGCTAGTTCGGTTAGTGAGAGCGGCGAGCTCCCCGGACAAGGTGAGGAGGAGCACGGACGGGCGGGAGCGCTACATTAAGGATGATGGCAAGGCGGGGCAAGGCTGGGCCAAGGCGGGGAGCGCGAGAGAGGGAGCCGGGGGAAGAGGGAGGTGTCAGGGTTCTGGGAGAGAGAGGAGGTGATCTCGGCTTGCAGCTAGATGAGAGGAGCGGCGAGGCGGCAACCAAAGGTGGCACCATGCGGTTTCGGCCATGTGAAAGAGCTGGTTGCCTCGTCAAGCCGAGCTAAGCAGCCACTCATGCGGCCATTGTTGGCTGGGCCAAGAAAGCGGGCCGTAGGTGCCGCTGTAAGTTCTTTTTCCTGTTTTTATCTTTTTTCTATTTTTCTGCAACTTTGTGGAGTTTTTAAAATACCAAAACAGTTTTAAAATTCACCAAAATGCTCCTGGTCCATTGTTGAAATATTTCCAACATGAAACATTTTGGTTTGGCAATATTTGGACATTTGAAATATTTTATATAATTTGAAATGCTCAAGTTCAAAACTAATGAATTAATTCAAAGACCTTGATGACCTAGAAAATGATGCACCACTTTTGACATAGGCTCGAACCAAAGCAAAGATGATGAGCATTTTGAAGGGCATTTCGTGTTCATTGAAATAATTTTAGTAAACCCTAGTTGAATTAAGGGGGGTTCGGGTTTCTGCCTTCCCATTTCAAATTCAAATGAAATTTAAACATGATGCACACCCTAATGCATGGTCTAGCTAGGATGTGACAACTCACCTACACTCAAAAGAATCTCATCCCGAGATTTAGGATCCGCTGTAAAAAGGTGGATACTCAAGTCGCAGACGATCCTCCCTTTCCCAAGTTGCTTCTTGCTCGGAATGGTTCACCATTGAACCTTTAGAAACTTGATATTCGACGTCGAGTGGTACGTTTCGCTTGATCGAGAATACTAATGGGATATTCTCGATAGGTGAGGTTATCTTGGAGATCAAGCGCTGTGGTCCACTCCACGGATAGGATCCGGAAGCAACGCCTGAGTTGGGAAACGGGAAGACATCATGGACTCGAAAGATGCGAGGTAGTTCCAATTGGTAGGCAACTCTCCTCGCTTGGCAAGAATGCGAAGGGTCCAATGTAACGAGGAGCCAACTTGCCTTTGATACCGAATCGATGGGTTCCTTCAAAGGAGTAACCCCGAGGTAAGCCTCTTCGCCAATTTCATAAGCCATAGGCTTATGTTTGCGGTCATATTGGCTCTTTGACGAGATTGGGCTGTTTTCAATTTCACGAACAACGCTAACCTGCGCTTTTCTTCGCTCCTCGATCATATCCGGCCAAAGAGTTGTCTCTCCCGGTTTCTCACCGCTAAGAGATGCTCACATTTCCGCCCATAAAGAACTTCGAAGGAGCTTGGCTAAGCCTGGCTTGATAACTATTGTTATAAGCGTAACTCATGTAATGGAAGGCATTTCTCCCAATTCATGCCGAAGAGATGATGTAAGCTCAAGCATATCCTCTAGGATTTGATTGACTCGTTCTACTTGACCACTTGATTGAGGATGGAAGGCGGTGCTAAAGGAGAGACGAAGTTCTATAGCGCTTTTGGAAACTTTCCCAAAATCGAGAGGTGAAGAGACTTCCACGGTCTGAGTTAATCTCCAATGGAACACCATGAAGAGACACTATTCGAGAGATGTACAACCCAGCTAGTCTGGCTAGCGGTTATACTCTCACTAACGGTAGAAAGTGGGCTACTTTGGAAAGACGATCAACGCATAACGAAGATAGCATTATTCCTCTCTTGGTCCTGGGAAACCGGTAATGAAATCCATACCGATTTTATCCCATTTCCATTCGGAATTTCCAAAGGTTGAAGGGTACCAAAGAAATGTCTGATGCTCGCTTAACTCGATTTAATGTGACGCCGCAATTAGCAATGTATTGAGCGATTTCTCTCTTCATCCTAGTCCACCAAAACCTCCGGCGAGGTCTTGATACATTTTAGTACTACCGGATGAATGGTGAGAGGAGAGTCATGAGCTTCCTTAAGGATCGGGCTGTAGCTGTTGTTTCTGGGAACCACCAAGCGTTTTCAAAGAAGACAACACTGCTCATCTATGGAGAACACTTAGCAGCTCCGCTTAGCAATGTTCTCCTTGATCCTAGATATCCCTCATCATACTGCTGAGCAGCTATGATTCGATCCGAAGGTTAGGTTTCGCCACTGTGGTGGAAAGGAACTCGAGGAACAATGTGGAGATTAAGCTTACTTAAATTCTCGGAGAAATGGTTGACTTTGTTGTAACATCAGATTGTTACAATAAGATTTACGACTTAGTGCGCCGCCATGACATTGGCTTTGCCCTGGGTGTAAGATATTCCTAAGTCGTAATCAGCATCAACTCTCGACCCAACGCCTTTGCCTCGAGATTCAAACCGTTGGGTGAAGATATATTTCAGACTTTGGTGATCATGTAGATTTCGCAACGATTACCAAGAAGGTAATGTCGCCAGGTTTTGAGTGCATGAACCATCGCTGCAAGCTCTAGATCGTGTGGGATAGTTATCTCATGTGGACGCAATCGTCGAGAAGTTTAGGCAATCACATGACAATCTTGCATGAGTATGCAACCTAGTCCTTGTCGCGAGGCGCCGGAATAGATAATAAAGTCCTTAGAAAATCTGTGAACAAGTACGGAGCAGATGTCATGCGTTTTCAGTTCTCGAAAGTCGAACTCAGACCGTGGGGCCCATTCAACTTTTTATCTTTCTTGAGGAGTTCGGTTAGAGGTTTAGCAACTTTAGAGAAATTTCGACTTAAGCGGGCGGCAATAGCTCGCTAAACCGAGGAAACTCCGAACTTGCTTGACCGATTCGTGTGGAGTCCACCAAGGACGGCTTGAACTCGCCGGGATTGACAAAGAATGCCCTTACCAGAGATTACATGGCCTAGATAGGTCACTTCTGCAACCAGAATTCACACTTAGAGAATTTGGCATAAAGGTGGTGCTCTCAAGTTTCATCAATATTAGCCGTAGATGTTCGCATGTTCTTCTCATTCTTGAGTAGATGAGTATATCATCGAGGTATACCATTACTTAATTTATCCAAATACCCATGAAGATTGAGTTCATTAACCGAGAGAAGGTGGTCGAGCATTGGTTAAACCGAAGGATTATGACGGTACTCGTGATTGGCCATAACGAGTAACAAAGGCCGCTTTTAGGAATGTCCTGTTTTGATTTTGATTTGATGGTAGCCCAACCTCAAATCCATCTTGAAAAGATCGAGGATCCAACGAGCCGATCATACAGATCGCTGATCCCGGGAGCGGATACTTGTTCTTGATAGTGACCAAATTGATGTGTCGGTAATCCACAACCATCCGATCCGTATCCATCCTTCTTCTTGACGAAGAGGACGGGCAAGCCCATGGAGATGAACTAGGACGGATGAAACCCTTTGCAAGGACTCATCGAGTTGTTTCTTAAGCTCACCTAGTTCTAGGGGTGCCATCTTATAAGGTCTTCTAGAAATTGGGACGGTTCCGGGAACAAGATCTATCACTTAACTCGACATCCCCGCTGTGGAACACCGGCAGTTCCCGAAAGACATCCGGAAATCACGGACTACCGAATATCTTCGAGGTCCTGAAGGGGTTGGCATTTAAAGAGTAAAGTCGGCGCTTAGACACTCTGTTAAAACATTCACTGCCTTCCCGCCCAAGGATGGGTGAGTCAATCAGTTTCTAGTAGAGCAATCAATCTTAGCATAATGGGCCGACATCCATCCATACCCAAGATGATGTTTATGTCCGAGGACTTGAGAGCTATTAGAGAAGCAAGAAAGACTAATCTGTCGACAAGAATTTCATTCCCATGACTTATTCTAGAGGTTTGCCATCTAGAACCTGTGGGTCTGAATTTCCATGGAGGTATGCATGTCAGGTATCGTGTGTTGCCAGCAATCGAGCATAGCTCTCAGTAAATAAACGAATGAGATGCTCCAAGATCAAAATAACAGCTGGTTTGGATGGCAATTAACAAGGAGCGCATCGAGAACCATATTGATCTCATAAGTTTCTTCAAAGAACATAGTTGACGTGGGCTACGAAAGCAAAGGGCAGCTAGTTTAGCATAGAGCACCTTTTTACCGGCTTGCCACATGCCAATGACTCTTCCAACTTTGATCGGGTTGTTTTGGGACACTCACGGATGTAAATGGCCTGGCCTCCACACTTGAAGCAAGTTATCACATTTGGCGTGAGAGCATTAGCAAAGGGGGGCTTCCATAAGTCTTGGGCGGAACATACCGTCAAATAATTGGGGGCGAGGCGCCAAAGGATGGCCTCGGGTGAACCCCGATGAGAGAAGAGAGCCTAGTCCTATACCTGTGGGTAGAATGAGAAGAGTGATGACTCAGATTAGAGGGCATAAGGTAAAGGAGTAAAGAGCCTTACGCTCCCTCCCACAATCAATTCCCTACATATAACTAAAGCATTTCTAGACTCAACATCGCACTCGCTATTTACGAAGGCTAACCCACAGCAGCCCCGCCTCGATGCCAACGCCGTCAGACCCCGATTCCAAGTCACATTGATCTAGCCGGTAACACCTCATATCACTTTATGCGGCTCACGCACCTGTATTCCCACGGTGTCGCTTACCATGGTCGTGGACCGCTTATGCCTTTTGCCTCACGATATGATAGTGTCGCCAGCATCCACATGACAAAGAACCCGCCTACATGGCTAGTCGTGAACCCAAACGGCGCTTAACCTATGGGGATGTGTAGTACATGAATCACATCGAGCATGTCGGTCATCAACGATATATTCGGGTCAGAATCACCGGGCTTGTGACTCTAGATCCCGTGCTGTCAGAAAGTGCTAGGCAGACCATCACCACCACAAGTGACATTTCAAGGGACGCATAAAGGAACGAAGTGAAACACATGCCGGCCACCAAGTGTCCAAGCAAAAGAGTGTGGGTTAGAAGGACTCTGTGAACCGGGTCAGAAGCGGACTAATATCGCCGTGGTTACTGTAGACTACATTTCCCATATGAGAGGCTGCTAAGGATAAAGACAACTAGTTTGTCGGATCCCACTCATACCAAGCATTTCAATCATACACGCAATATGCCGATATGAGTAAATACAACAAGGCATCACAACAAAAACTCTACAACTCAAAGTACTTTTTATTTAAGAGGCCCGAGGAGCCATACATAACATATTCATACAGTAGGGGTCACGTGACCCAACACTCAAGTCATACAAGCATACAAGCACATGAGGAGGCAAGCTAGTCTCGAGTACGCATCTAGAAAGAAAGAAAGCTTGTTGGAGCATTTCTATTCACGATGGCCCCTTCACAAGCCTCGAGATCACCACCGGGTGGCTAGCTCACCTGGCCGGGTCGAGGATCTACATAGAACCCATCTGAGGGGCAAAGGTTGTCCTCCTAAAACATTAATTACAAACATGAGTACGGAGGTACTCAGCAAGTCTTACCACGTAATCCTCATCATACATGCACATTCTCAAGAAGGTGGTGGAGTTATTTGCAAGAAGCCAGCCTTTGACTCTTGGCTAAGCTTATCCTAACGGACACCACTTGTAAAGCATTTGTCGCATTACACGCAGTCCACTAATCACCATCACAATACTCCACCGTGGATCCTCTCTCGTCATCCCACGAGAGGGCCATCCTACAGACTAACACTTATCTTGAGGCTTTTAGTAGTATCCATTTACTTGTCTATGAACCCATATAGGTAACCCAAGTCCTTCTCCGTGACATTACTGCTATTCAATAGATCATATTAAAAACCCCGTAGGGTGTACTTTCACACATGCTCACCACTTACTGCTTACACGACATGTACTCTAAGAACCTTCGGGCGAAGCCTAACGCGGGTGTCGGCCACAGTTCTACCTAAACACTCAAGTCCCGAGTCCGTGTTTATCGCCTATTCGGTTCCATCCGCAGGAGTCCCGCCAGGTTTCCCATACAGTTCTCGAACGATGTGTGCAGGTTCCCGAGATACCAAACGGCACTGCAGACATCAACACGCAGGTTTTACCGCAACACAACCCACCCCTTTAAGGTCAGCGCTATGTGCGCTCCCCAAAGATGCTACAAACACCGTAAACTACTTGCAACTCCTGGACTGAGAACAAGGGTGTATAAGAAGTCGAGGGTCAATTAATGATCCCAATGCGTGGTAGTAATCGTTTCATGGATCACAAACATCGATCTCAGTTCTAGGATCGGCTTCAATGAAACAACCCACCATGTACTCCTACATGGCCTCTCATCGATACCTTTACCAAAACGTGTTCAACACTTTCACTCGAACCAACACAACCTTTCACTCAGTTCATCATCCCGATGAGCCGACTCGACACAACTCTAAGCATAGCAAGCATAGCATGGTAGGAATCACAAACATGGCTCATTCAACTCCTACACATACTAGTGGGTTTCATCTAGTTATGTGGCAATGACATGTGTCATGCGAAGTGGGTTCAACTATCGCAGACACACAAAGTTTGAATCGCTGTCTTAATGCAAGAAACAAGAGCAGTTTTGAGAACATGGGTTTGTATCGAATGATCAATGGGTTGTTTGCTCGATGGAACGGTGGTAGAGTACTGCCTTCAGATGGATAGTCGAGATTATCCTGGGCAGTAACCTATCACTTAAAAGCATACCGAAAGTAAACACACATGACAATATGCAACAATATGATGCATGCTATGACATGGCAATATGGATGTGTGTTGGTTCTAATGCAAGCTAAACAAAAGGGATGAACCCATTTGAATCAAAGATTCAAATGCTAGCTCATTTGAAATAGCCCTAAAGGTGCATTATCCTATTCTGTTTAAACAACGAGGTTAACTTGTTTTAACATGCATGAAACCTGTACCAATGGATAGAATGGATTTTCTGATAAATTTTCATATAAATCTTTGCATTTGGAGTTACAGATTAAAAGTTATGAATATTTGAAGTTTGAATTATATTCTGAATTTCCTATATTAGAATAAATCCAGAAATTAGATTATTGCGCTACCATGCCAAAGATGACGCCAGGTCAACGGAGATGTCCAGGTCAAACCCTACTAGTGGGTCCAGGTGTCGTGGTAATTAGTTTAACTAATGTTTAATTAAAACTAAACCTATTTAGTTAGTTGGCTTGGCCTCACCGCCCATCTGACTCATCTGAGTCAACCAGGCCCACCGTGGTCAAAGTCCATGTCGGCTGCACTGCTGCCTCAGCCACGCGAGTCTGACGCGACGGCGGAAGTGAGTGCTGGCTATTCCACGACCAAACGAGCCATGGAGGGTGGCTATGGGTAGCTGGGACACATGCCGCTACCGGTGGAGTTTGGTTGGGGTCGGGTGGCTTGAATCACCTGCCACGCACCTAGGGCGGGCCACCGGAGTTCGGTCAAGACTAACTTAGGGCTAGAGGGGTCGGTGAGGTGCGGGAGTGCATAGTTAGACTCATGGGTGCGGTGAGAGTGAAGGACACCAAGAGGTGCTTGAGGGTGACCGAGCACGCTATACTTGAAGCTCCAGCATAGGCGGGTGCTAGCTGAGTCTCTGCTCTGGTTGCTACGCTGCTCGAGAGCGAGAGAGAAAGGAAGGGAGGTAGATGGGCTCACGGCAACTCAGAGAAGCACTGTGCTGAGGTCGGGACAGCCGGAGCCACGATGCGCTGTTGAAGGATCTCCGGACTGGACCTCCGAGGCGGGTGGGGTTT
>JAHIAM010017129.1:0-19393 GCA_021605205.1 Aegilops longissima | reverse complement strand
TTGTTGGAAATCATACATACAGATGTATGTCGTCCGATGAATGTTGAGGCTCGTATGGATATCAAGTTATTTTCTCACCTTCACAGATGATTTAAGCAGATACGGGTATATCTACTTAATGAAGCATAAATCAAACATTTGAAAAGTTCAAAGAATTTTAGAGTGAAGTTGAAAATCATCGAATAAGAAAATAAAGTTTCTACGATCTGATCGTGGAGGAGAATATTTGAGTTACGAGTTTAATCTACATTTGAAACAATGCGAATAGTTTTGCAACTTACGCCACCGGAACACCACAACGTAATGGTGTGTCCGAACGTCGTAATCGCATTTTTACTAGATATGGTGCGATCTGTTGGGGAACGAGTAATTTCAAAAATTTCCTACGCATTAACGCAAGATCATGGTGATGGCATAGCAAACGAGAGGGGAGAGTATTGTCCACGCACTCTCAGATCCGTAAGCGAAGCGTTATGACAACGCCGTTGATGTGAAGTCGTGACGCCTTTCACGATCCGGACCGATCCAAGTGACCGAACGACGCACCTCGCGAAGTTCAAGCACACGCTCAGCTCGATGACCATCCCCGGCCCGATCCAGAAAGCGCCGATGAGTTCCGTCAAGACGACGGGCGGCAGGACGATGATGATGCCTCATCACAAGCAGGGCTTCGCCAACCTCCGCGATGATATGACCGAGGTGGAATATGGTGGAGGGGGCACCGACACGGCTAAGGAACGATCCATCCAGATCAACTTGTGTTATGGGGTGCCCCCTGCCTCAGTGATATAAAGGAGGGAGGGAAAGGCCGCCCCTCAGGGGTGCGCGCCTGAGGAGCCGACTCCCACCGAGTAGGACTCCCCTCTTGCCTTGTTGGAGAAGGAAAGGGGAGGGAAAGAGGAGGGCCGCCGCCTCCTTGTCCTATTTGGACTAGGGGAGGGCGCGTGCAGCCCTGCCCCGCCGCCCTCCTCTTTCTCCCTCATGGCCCACTAAGGCCCATTATCCCTGGAGGGTTCCAGAATCTCCGGTGTTACAGTAAAATCCCGATTTCACCTTAACCATTCTCGATATCCAAATATAGGCTTCCAATATATCAATCTTTATGTCTCGACCATTTCGACTCCTCGTCATGTCCGTGATCATATCCGGACCAACAAACTTTCGTACATCAAAATTATAAACTCATAATAAAACCGCCATCATAACGTTGTTGCGCGGACCCCACGGTTCGAGAACTATGTAGACATGACCTAGAACTATTCCTCGGTCAATAACCAATAGCGGAACCTCGATGCCCATATTGGTTCCTACATATTCTACGTAAGATCTTTATCGGTCAAACCACATAACAACATACGTTGTTCCCTTTGTCATCGGTATGTTATTTGCCCGAGATTCGATCGCCGGTATCCAATACCTAGTTCAATCTCAAGCATCGCAAGTCTCTTTACTCGCACGTAATGCATCATTCCGCAACTAACTCATTAGCTACATTGCTTGCAAGGCTTATAGTGATGTGCATTACCGAGAGGGCTCAGAGATACCTCCCACAATCTGAGTGACAAAACCTAATCTCGAAATGCCAACCCAACATGTACCTTTGGAGACACCTGTAGTATTCCTTTATAATCACCAACTTACGCTGTGACGCTTGGTAGCACCCAAAGTGTTCCTCCGTAAACGGGAGTTGCATAATCTCATAGTTACAGTGAACATGTATAAGTCATGAAGAAAGCAATAGTAATATACTAAACGATCAAGTGCTAGGCTACTGAATGGGTCATGTCAATCACATCATTCTCCTAATGATGTGATCCCATTAATCAAATAACAACACATGTCTATGGTTAGGAAACATAACCATCTTTGATTAATGAGCTAGTCAAGTAGAGGCATACTAGTGACTATATGTTTGTCTATGTATTCACACATGTATCATGTTTCCTGTTAATCACAATTCTAGCATGAATAATAAACATTTATCATGAAATAAGGAAATAATAATAACTTTATTATTTCCTCTAGGGCATATTTCCTTCCGCCTCCCACTTGCACTAGAGTCAATAATCTAGTTCACATCATCATGTGATTCAACACTAATATTCACATCCTGTATGTGATTAACACCCATAGTTCACATCGTCATGTGACAAACACCCAAAGGGTTTACTAGAGTCAATAATCTAGTTCACATCTCTATGTGATTAACACCCAAAGAGTACTAAGGTATGATCATGTTTTGCTCGTGAGAGAAGTTTAATCAACTAGTATGTCACATCTTGAGCCGTATGTATTTTGCAAATATTCTATGTCTACAATGCTCGCACGGAGCTACTCTAGCTAATTGCTCCCACTTTCAATATGTATCCGCATTGAGACTTAGAGTCATCCTGGATCGTGTAAAAAGCTTGCATCGATGTAACTTTACGATCGTGCCCTTTATCACCTCCTAATCGAGAAATATTTCCTTAGTCCTCACTAAGGATGTTCTTGACCAATGTCCAGTGATCTACCCTAGATCACTATTGTACTCCTTGCCAAATTCAAAGCAAGGTATACGTATAGGTCCGGTACATACCATAGCATACTTTATAGAACCTATGATCCGAGGCATAGGGAATTACTTTCATTCTCTTTTTCTATTTTCCGCCGTGGTCGGGATTTGAGTCTTTACTCAATTTTACACCTTTTACAATACAGGCAAGAACTTTCTTTTGACTGCTCGCTTTGAACTACTTCAAAATCTTGACAAGTATGTACTTATTGAAAAAACTTATCAAGCCGCCTTGATCTATCTCAATAGATCTTGATGCTCAATATGTAAGCAGCTTTACCGAGGTTGAAGGAAATATGCCCTAGAGGCAATAATAAAGTTATTATTTATTTCTTATATCATGATAAATGTTTATTATTCATGCTAGAATTGTATTAACCGGAAACATAATACATGTGTGAATACATAGACAAACAGATAGTCACTAGTATGCCTCTACCGGACTAGCTCATTAATCAAGATGGTTATGTTTCCTAACCATAGACATGTGTTGTCATTTGATTAATGGGATCACATCATTAGGAGAATGATGTGATTGACATGACCCATTTCATTAGCTTAGCACTTGATCGCTTAGTATGTTGCTTATGCTATCTTCATGACTTATACAAAGTTCCTCGAACTATGAGATTATGCAACCCTGCTTACTGTGAGGAACACTTTGTGTGCTACCAAACGTCACAACGAATCGGGTGATTATAAAGGTACTCTACAAGTGTCTCCAAAGTATATGTTGAGTTGGCATGAATCAAGATTAGGATTTGTCACCCGATTGTCTGGAGAGGTATCTCTAGGCCTTCTCGTAATACACATCACATAAGCCTTGCAAGCATTACAACTAATGAGTTAGTTGTGAGATGATGTATTACGGAACGAGTAAAGAGACTTTACGGTAACGAGATTAAACTAGGTATTGATACCGACGATCGAATCTCGTAAGTAACATACCGATGACAAAGGAACAACGATGTTGTTATGCGGTTTGACCGATAAAGATCTTCAGAGAATATGTAGGAACCAATATGGGCATCCAGGTTCCGCTATTGGTTATTGACCGAGAATGGTTCTAGGTCATGTCTACATAGTTCTCGAACCGTAGGGTCCGCACGCTAAGGTTTCAATGACGTTATATTATGAGTTTATGTATTTTGATGTACCAAGGAGTTCGAGTCCCGGATGTGATCACGGACATGACGAGGAGTCTCAAATGGTCGAGACATAAAGATTGATATATTGATGGTTATATTGACACCGGAAAGGTTCCGAAGTTTCCGAGAAAATCGGAGTGCCGAGGGGTTACCGAACCCCCGGGAAGTTATGGGCCTTATTGGGCCAAGAGGGAGAGAGAGGGCTGCACCAGAGGTGGCGCGCCTCTCCATGGGGAGTCCGACTGACTAGAGGGGGGGCGAGCCCCTTCCCTCTCCCTCTCCTCTCTTCCTTCCCCTCCCTCTTCCTAGTAGGACTAGGAAGGGGAGTCCTACTCCTACTAGGAGGAGGACTCTCCCTTGGTGCGCCCTAAGGGCTGGCCGGCCCCCCCTTGCTCCTTTATATACGGGGGGGGGCACCCTAGACACACAAGTTGATCTTCGTGATCGCTCTTAGCCGCAGCGGTGCCCCTCCACCATATTCCACCTCGTCATATTGTAGCAGTGCTTAGGCGAAGCCCCGCGACGGTAGAACATCAAGATCGCCACCACGCCGTCAGCCGACGGAACTCCTCCCGGACGCTTGCTGGATCGAGCCGGGATCGCCATCGAGCTGAACGGTGCTAAGAACTCGGAGGTGCCGAGTAACGGTGCTTGGATCGGTCGGATCGTGAAGACGCACGACTACATCAACCGTGGTGATATAACGCCCGCTTTCGCCTACGAGGGTACGTGGACGACACTTCCCTCTCGCTGCTATGCCATCACCATGGTCTTGCGTGATCGAGGAAAATTTTTGAAATTACTACGTTACCCAACAAAGGGCATCCGAGCCTGGTTTTATGCGCTGATGTCATATGCACGAGTAGAACACAAGTGAGTTGTGGGCGATATAAGTCATACTACCTACCAGCATGTCATACTTTGGTTCAGCGGTATTGTGAGATGAAGCGCCCGACCGACATTACGCCAGACGCTTACGCGAGACTGGTTTCACCGCTACGAGCACTCGTTGCTTAAAGGTGACTGGCGGTGTCTGTCCTCTCACTTTAGTTGAACTGAAAAGGCTACGCCCGTCCTTGAGAAGGTTAAACGAGTCTATTTGACGAACTATCGCTGTGGTTTTGATGCGAGGTAAGAACGGTTCTTGCTCAGCCCGTAGCAGCCACGTAAAACTTGCAACAACAAAGTAGAGGACGCCTAACTTGTTTTTGCAGGGCATGTTGTGATGTGATATGGTCAAGACGTGATGCTATATTTTATTGTATGAGATGATCATGTTTTGTAACCGAGTTATCGGCAATCGGCAGAGCCATATGGTTGTCGCTTATTGTATGAAATGCAACGCCATGTAATTGCTTTACTTTATCACTAAGCGGTAGCGATAGTCGAGAAGCAATAGTTGGCGAGACGACAACGATGCTACGATGGAGATCAAGGTGTCGCACGGTGATGATGGTGATCATGACGGTGCTTCGGAGATGGAGATCACAAGCACAAGATGATGATGGCCATATCATATCACTTATATTGATTGCATGTGATGTTTATCCTTTATGCATCTTATCTTGCTTTGATTGACGGTAGCATTATAAGATGATCTCTCACTAAAATTATCAAGAAGTGTTCTCCTCGAGTATGCACTGCTGCTACAAAGTTCGTCATGCCGAGACACCACGTGATGATCGGGTGATAAGCTCACGTCCATCTACAACGGTGCAAGCCAGTTTTGCACACGCAGAATACTCAGTTATACTTGACGAGCCTAGCATATGCAGATATGGCCTCGAACACGGAGACCAAAGGTCGAGCGTGAATCATATAGTAGATATGATCAACATAAGATGTTCACCATTGAAAACTACTCCATCTCACGTGATGATCGGTTATGGTTTAGTTGATTTGGATCACGTGATCACTTAGATGACTAGAGAGATGTCTGCTAAGTGGGAGTTCTTAAGTAATATGATTAATTGAACTTAAATTTATCATGAACTTAGTCCCGTAGTATTTTGCAAATTATGTTGTAGATCAATAGCTCGCGTTGTTGCTTCCCCTGTTTTTATATGTGTCCTAGAGAAAATTGTATTGAAAATGTTAGTAGCAATATTGCGGATTGGATCCGTGATCCGAGGTTTATCCTCATTGCTGCATGTAAGAATTATGTCCTTGATGCACCGCTAGGTGACAGACCTATTGCAAGAGCAGATGCAAACGTTATGAACGCTATTAGCTCAATATGATGACTACTTGATAGTTTAGTGCACCATGCTTAAACGGCTTAGAATCGGGACTTCAAAGACGCTTTTGAACGCCATGGACCATATGAGATGTTCCAGAGTTGAAGTTAATATTTCAAGCAAATACCCGAGTTGAGAGATATGAAGTCTCCAACAAGTTCTATAGCTAAAAGATGGAGGAGAATCGCCAACTAGTGAGCATGTTCTCGATTGTCCGGGTACTTCAATCGCTTGAATCAAGTGGGAGTTAATCTTCCAGATAAGATAGTGATTGACAGAATTCTTCTAGTCACCATCACTAAGTTACTAGAACTTCGTGATGAACTATAGTATGCAAGGGATGACGAAAACATTCCCAAGCTCTTCGCGATGCTAAATCGCGAAGGTAGAAATCAAGAAAACATCAAGTGTTGATGGTTGACAAGACCACTAGTCTCAAGGAAAAGGGCAAAGGGAAGAAGGGGAACTTCAAGAAGAACGGCAAGCAAGTTGTTACTGAGTGAAGAAGCCCAAGTCTGGACCTAAGCCCCAGACTAAGTGCTTTTGCTACAATGGAACTGGTCATCGAAGCGGAACTACCCCAAGTATTTGGCGGATAAGAAGGATGGCAAAGTGAACAAAGGTATATTTGATATACAGATTATTGATGTGTATTACTAGTGTTCGTAGTAACCCTCGGTATTTGATATTGGTTCGCTTGCTAAGAGTAGTAACTCAAACAGGAGTTGAAGAATGAACAGAAACTAGTTGAAGGGAAGTGACGATGAGTGTTGGAAGTAGTTCCAAGATTGATATGATCATCATCACACACTCCCTATACTTTCGGGATTAGTGTTAAACCCAAATAAATGTTATTTGGTACGCTTGAGCATAAATATGATTTGATCATGTTTATTGCAATACGTTATTCATTTAAGTTAAAGAATAATTGTTGTTCTGCTTACATGAATAAAACCTTATATGGTTATACACCCAATGAAAATAGTTTGTTGATCTCGATCGTAGTGATACACATATTCATAATATTGATGCCAAAAGATGCAAAGTTAATAATGATAGTGCAACTTATTTGTGGCACTACCGCTTAGGTCATATTGGTGTAAAGCGATGAAGAAACTCCATGCCGATGGACTTTGGAATCACTTGATTATGAATCATTTGATGCTTGTGAACCGTGCCTTTGGGCAAGATGACTAAAACTCCGCTTCTCCGAACAATGGAACAAGCTATGACTTATTGGAAATAATACATACCGATGTATGCGATCCAATGAGTGTTGATGTCGTGGCAAGTATCATTATTTTCTGACCTTCACAAGATGATTTGAGCAGATATGGGTATATCTACTTGATGAAACATAAGTCTGAAATAGTTGAAAGGTTCAAAGAATTTCAGAGTGAAGTGGAAAAATCATCGTAACAAGAAAATAAAGTTTCGCGATCTGATCGTGGAGATGAATATTTGAGTTACGAAGTTTGGTCTTCAATGAAAACAATGTGGAATAGTTTCACAGCTCACGCCACCGGAACACCACAACGTTATGGTGTGTCCGAACGTCAGAATCAGCATTTTTATTATGATATGGTGCGATCTATGATGTATCTTACCGATTTACCACTATCGCTTTGGGGTTATGCATTAGAGACAACTGCATTCACGCTAATAGGGCACCATCTAAACCGCTGAGATGACACCGTATGAACTATGGTTTAGCAAGAAACCTAAGTTGTCGCTTAAAGTTTGAGTTGTGATGCTTATGTGAAAAGTTTTCACCGATAAGCTCGAACCCAAATCGGAGAAATGCGCTTCATAGAATACCCAAAGGAAACTATTGGGTACACCTTCTATCACAGATCCGAAGGCAAGTTTTTGTTGTTAAGATGGATCCTTTCTAGAGAAGAAGTTTCTCTCAAAGAAGTGAGGGAGGAAAGTAGAACTTGATGAGGTAATTGTACCTTCTCCCTTATTGGAAAGTAGTTCATCACGTAAATCAGTTCCAAAGGATTTCTACACCAATTAGTGAGGAAGTTAATGATGATGATCATGAAACTTCAGATCAAGTTGCTACCAAACCTCGTAAGGTCTTCCAGAGTAAGATCCGCACCAGAGTGGTACGGTAATCCTATTCTAGAAGTCATGTTACTAGACCATGATGAACCCAATAACTATGAGGAAGCGATGATGAGCCCAGATTCCGCTAAATGGTTTGAGACCATGAAATCTGAGATGGGATCCATGTATGAGAACAAAGTGTGGACTTTGATGGAGTTGCTCGATGATCAGCAAGCCATATTATATAAATGGATCTTCAAGAGGAAGACGGACACCGATAGTAGTGTTACTATCTATAAAGCTCGACTTGTCGCAAAAAGGTTTTCGACAAGTTCAAGGTGTTGACTACAATGAGATTTTCTCAATCAGAAGCGATGCTTAAGTCCTGTCTCAATCATGTTAGCAATTGCCACATTTTATGAAATCGGCAAATGGATGTCAAAACTACATTCTTTAATGGATTTATTAAAGAAGAGTTGTATATGATGCAACAAGAAGGTTTTGTCAATCCTAAAGGAGCTAACAAAATGTGCAAGCTCCAATGATCCATCTATGGACTGCAAGCATCTCGAGTTGGAATAAACGCTTTGATAGTGTGATCAAAGATATGGTTTTATATGCACTTTTGGAGAAGCCTCGATTTACAAGAAAGTGAGTGGGAGCACTACAAGATTTCGATAAGTATATGTGAATGACATATTGTTGATCGAAATAATGTAGAATTATTCTCGCAAAGCATAAAGGAGTGTTTGAAAGGAGTTTTTCAAAGAAAGACCTCGTGAAGTTGCTTACATATTGAGCATCAAGATCTATAGAGATAGATCAAGACGCTTGATAAGTTTTTCAATGAATACATACCTTGACAAGATTTTGAAGTAGTTCAAAATGGAACAGTCAAAGAAAGAGTTCTTGCCTGTGTTACAAAGGTGTGAAATTGAGTAAGACTCAAACCCCACCACGGCAGAAGATAGAAAGAGAATGAAAGTCATTCCTATGCATCAGCCATAGGTTCTATAAAGTATGTCATGTCAGGTACTGATCTATTGCATACCCTACCACTAAGCTTGGCAAGGAGTGCAATAGTGATCTAGGAGTAGATCAATGGACAGCGTCAAAATTATCCTTAGTAGAATAAGGATATGTTTCTCGATTATGGAAGTGAAAAGGTTCGGAAAGGGTTACGCCGATGCAAGTTTTAACACTAATCTAGATGACTCGAGTCTCAATCTAGATACATATTGAAAGTGGGAGCAATTAGCTAGAGTAGCTCCGCAAGCAGCATTGTAGACATAGAAATTTGTAATACTTACGGCTCTGAATGTGATGCACCTGCTGACTAAAATTATCTCACAAGCAAAACATGATCACACCTTAGTACTCTTTGGGTGTTAATCACATAGCGATGTGAACTAGATTATCGACTCTAGTAAACCCTTTGGGTGTTGGTCACATGTCGATGTGAACTATGGGTGTTAACCACATATAGATGTGAACTATTGATGTTAAATCACATGGCGATGTGAACTAGATTATTGACTCTAGTGCAAGTGGGAGATCAAGGAAATATGCCCTAGAGGCAATAATAAAGTTATTATTTATTTCTTATATCATGATAAATGTTTATTATTCATGCTAGAATTGTATTAACCGAAACATAATACATGTGTGAATACATAGACAAACAGATAGTCACTAGTATGCCTCTACTAGACTAGCTCATTAATCAAGATGGTTATGTTTCCTAACCATAGACATGTGTTGTCATTTGATTAATGGGATCACATCATTAGGAGAATGATGTGATTGACATGACCCATTTCATTAGCTTAGCACTTGATCGCTTAGTATGTTGCTTATGCTTTCTTCATGACTTATACAAAGTTCTCGCAACTATGAGATTATGCAACTCCTGCTACCGAGGAACACTTTGTGTGCTACCAAACGTCACAACGTGAATCGGGTGATTATAAAGGTACTCTACAAGTGTCTCCAAAGTATATGTTGAGTTGGCATGAATCAAGATTAGGATTTGTCATCCGATTGCTCGGAGAGGTATCTCTAGGTCTTCTCGTAATACACATCACATAAGCCTTGTAAGCATTGCAACTAATGAGTTAGTTGTGAGATGATGTATTACGAACGAGTAAAGAGACTTTCCGTAACGAGATTAAACTAGGTATTGGATACCGACGATCGAATCTCGTAAGTAACATACCGATGACAAAGGAACAACGATGTTGTTATGCGTTTGACCGATAAAGATCTTCAGAGAATATGTAGGAACCAATATGGGCATCCGGTTCCGCTATTGGTTATTGACCGAGAATGGTTCTAGGTCATGTCTACATAGTTCTCGAACCGTAGGGTCCGCACGCTTAAGGTTTCAATGACGGTTATATTATGAGTTTATGTATTTTGATGTACCAAGGAGTTCGAGTCCCGGATGTGATCACGGACATGACGAGGAGTCTCAAATGGTCGAGACATAAAGATTGATATATTGATGGTTATATTCTGACACGGAAAGGTTCCGAAGTTTCCGGAGAAAACCGGAGTGCCGAGGTTACCGAACCCCCGGGAAGTTATGGGCCTTATTGGGCCAAGAGGGGAGAGAGGGGCTGCACCAGGAGGTGGCGCGCCTCCATGGGGAGTCCGACTGACTAGAGGGGGGCGCGCCCCTTCCTTCTCCCTCTCCTCTCTTTCCTTCCCCTTCCTCTTCCTAGTAGGACTAGGAAAGGGGAGTCCTACTCCTACTAGGAGGAGGACTCCTCCCTTGGTGCGCCCCCAAGGGCCGGCCGCCCTCCCCTTGCTCCTTTATATACAAGGGGGGGGGCACCCTAGACACACAAGTTGATCTTCGTGATCGCTCTCAGCTGTGGTGCGGTGCCCCTCCACCATATTCCACCTCGGTCATATTGTAGCAAAGCTTTAGGCGAAGCCCCGCGACGGTAGAACATCAAGATCGCCACCACGCCGTCAGGCGACGGAACTCCTCCCCGACGCTTTGCTGGATCGAGCTCGGGATCGCCATCGAGCTGAACGTGTGCTAAGAACTCGGAGGTGCCGGAGTAACGGTGCTTGGATCGGTCGGATCGTGAAGACGCACGACTACATCAACCGCGCTGATATAACGCCTCGCTTTTGGTCTACGAGGTACGTGGACGGACACTCTCCCTCTCTCGCTATGCCATCACCATGGTCTTATGTGTTCGAGGGAAATTTTTGAAATTACTACGCTACCCAACAAAAATCTCATCGATTCAACACCTTGAACTTGTCGAAAACCTTTGCAACAAGTCGAGCTTGTAGATAGTAACACTACTATCGCTGTCCTGCCTTCCTCTTGAAGATCCATTTATTTAACTTGACTTGCCGATCATCGAGCAAGTCAACCAAGTCCACACTTTGTTCTTATATATGGATCCTATCTCAGATTTTATGGCCTCAAGCCATTTCATGAATCTGGGCTCATCATCGCTCCTCATAGTTCAAGGTTCATCATGGTCTAGTAACATGACTTGTAGAATAGGATTACCGCATCACTTTGGTGCGGATCTTATTCTCGAAGACCTACGAGGTTCGGTAGTAACTTGATCTCAAGCTTCATGATCATCATCATTAGCTTCTCACTGATTGGTGTAGGAATCACAGAACAGATTTCGTGATGAACTCCTTTCCAATTCGTGGAGAAGGTATAAATTACCTTATCAAGCTCTTACTTTCCTCCCACTCACTTCTTTCTTCGAGAGAAACTTTTTCTAGAAAGGATCCATCTTAGCAACGAATAACTTGCCTTCGGATCTGTGATAGAAGGTGTACCCAATAGTTACCTTTGGGTATTCTATGAAGACGATTTTTCCGATTTGGGTTCGAGCTTATCGTTGAAACCTTTTCATATAAGCATCGCAACTCCAAGCTTTAAGAAACGACAACTTAGGTTTATCGCTAAACCATAGTTCATACGGTGTCATCTCAACGGATTTAGATGGTGCCCTATTAAACGTGAATGCAGCTGTTCTAATGCATAACCCCAAAACGATAGTGGTAAATCGGTAAGATACATCATAGATCGCACTATATCCAATAAAGTGCGGTTACGACGCTCGGATACACCATTAAGTTGTGGTGTTCCATGTATGAGTCGTGAAACTATTCCACTTTGTTTTAATTGAAGACCAAACTCAGAACTCAAATATTCATCTCCACGATCGATCGCGTAAACTTTATTTTCTTGTTACGATGATTTTCCACTTCACTCTGAAATTCTTTTGAACTTTTCAACTATTTCAGACTTATGTTTCATCAAGAAGATATATGCATAGCTGCTCAAATCATCTGTGAAGGTCGAAAATAATGATACTTACACGCAAGGCCAACACTCATTGGATCGCATACATTGGTATGTATTATTTCCAACAAGTCAAGAGTTCATTCCATTGTTCCGAGAACGGAGTTTTAGTCATCTTGCCCAAAAAGCACGGTTCACAAGCATCAAATGATTCATAACCAAGTGATTCCAAAAATCCATCTTTATGGAGTTTCTTCATGCGCTTTTACACGATATGACCTAAACGGCAAGTACACAAATAAGTTGCACTATCATTATTAACTTTGCATCTTTTGGCATCAATATTATGAATATGTGTATCACTACGATCGAGATCCAACAAACTATTTTCATTGGGTGTATGACCATTTGAAGGTTTTATTCATGTAAACAGAGCAACAATTATTCTCTGATTTTAAATGAATAACCAGATTGCAAATAAACATGATCAAATCATATTCATGCTCAACGCAAACGCCAAATAACATTTATTTAGGTTTAACACTAATCCCGAAAGTATAGGAGTAAAGTGGCGATGATCATATCAATCTTGAACTACTTCCAACACTCATCGTCACTTTCCCTTCAACTAGTCTCTGCTTATTCTATAACTCCTGCTTCGAGTCACTAATTTTAGCAACCTAACAAGTATCAAATACTCTGGGGCTACTATAAACACTAGTAAGGTACACATCAATAACCTGTATATCAAATATACTCTTGTTCACTTTGCCATCCTTCTTATCCACCAAATATTCAAGGTATTTCCGCTTCCAAAGGACCATTTCCTTTGGCAGTAAGCACTCGCTTCAGGCTTTGGTCTAGCTTTGGTCTTCTTCACGGAGTGACAACTTGTTTGCCATTCTACTTGAAGTTTCCCTTTCTTTCCCTTTGCCCTTTTTCTTGAAACTAGTGGTCTTGTCAATCATCAACACCGATGCTCTTTTCTTGATTTCTACCTTCACCGCATTTCAACATCACGAAAAGCTCGGGAATAGTTTTCATCATCCTCAGACACTATAGTTCATCACGAAGTTCTAGTAACTTAGTGATGGTGACTAGAGGATTCTGTCAATCACTATCTTATCTCGAAGATTAACTCCCACTTGATTCAAGCGATTGAAGTACCTGCAATCTGAGCACATGCTCACTAGTTGAGCGATTCTCTCCATCTTTTAGCTATAGAACTTGTTGGAGACTTCTATATCTCTCAACTCGGTATTTGCTTGAAATATTAACTTCAACTCCTCGAACATCTCATATGGTCCATGACGCTCAAAACGCCTTTGAAGTCCCGATTCTAAGTCGTTAAGTATGGTGCACTAAACTATCAAGTAGTCATCATATTGAGCTAGCCAAACGCTCATAACGCCCCGATCCGCTTCCCGCAATAGGTCTGGCTACCTAGCGTGCATTAAGGACATAATTCTTCAGGCAGCAATGAGGATAAACCTCGATCACGGATCCAATCCGCATCATTGCTACTAACATCTTTCAACACAATTTTCTAGGAACATATTAAAATAAACATATGAAAGCAAAAACATAGGGAAGCAACAACGCGAGCTATTGATCTACAAACATAATTTGCAAAATACTACCAGACTAAGTTCATGATAAATTAAAGTTCAATTAATCATATTACTTAAGAACTCCCACTTAGATAGACATCCTCTAATCTTCTAAGTGATTACGTGATCCATATCAACTACACCATGTTCGATCACACGGAGATGGAGTAGTTTCAACGGTGAACATCAATATGTTGATCATATCTACTATATGATTCACGCCGACCTTTCGGGTCTCCGTGTTCCGAGGCCATATCTCGTATATGCTAGGCTCGCCAAGTTTAACCTGAATATTCCGCTGTGCAACTGTTTTGCACCCGCTGTATTTGAACGAGAGCCTATCACACCCGATCATCACGGGGTGTCTCAAAGACGAAGAACTTACGAACGGTGCATACTCGTGGAGAACACTTCTTGATAATTTTAGTGAGAGATCATCTTAAAATGCTACCGCCAATCAAAGCAAGATAAGATGCACAAAGGATAAACATCACATGCAATCAATATAAGTGATATGATATGGCCATCATCATCTTGTGCTTGTGATTCCATCTCAAGCACCGCCGTGATCACCATCGCCACCAGCCGACACCTGATCTCCATCGTAGCATCGTTGTCGCCTCGCCAATCTTATGCTTCTACGACTATCGCTACCGCTTAGTGATAAAGTAAAGCATTACAGTATGCTTGCATTTCATACAATAAAGCGACAACCATATGGCTCTCGCCAGCCATCGATAACTTCGTTACAAAACATGATCATCTCATACAATAAAATATAGCATCACGCCTTGACCATATCACATCACAACATGCCCTGCAAAACAAGTTAGACGCCCTCTACTTTGTTGTTGCAATTTTACGTGGCTGCTACGGGCTGAGCAAGAACCGCTCTACCTACGCATCAAAACCACAACGATAGTTTGTCAAGTTGGTGCTGTTTTAACCTTCGCAAGGACCGGGCGAGCTACACTCGCTTCAACTAAAGTGAGAGAGACAGACACCCGCCAGTCACCTTTAAGCACGAGTGCTCGCGAACGGTGAAACCAGTCTCGCAGAAGCTGACACGATAATGTCGGTCCGGCCGCTTCATCTCACAATACCGCTGAACCAAAGTATGACATGCTGGTAAGCAGATGACTTGTATCGCCCACAACTCACTTGTGTTCTACTCGTGCAAATAACATCAACGATAAAACCCGGCTCGATGCCATCATTAGGGAACGAGTAATTTCAAAAATTCCTACGCACACGCAAGATCATGATGATGGCATAGAAACTAGAGGGAGAGTATTGTCCACGCACCTCGAGACCGTGAAGCGAAGCGCTATGACAACGCTGTTGATGTAGTCGACATCTTCACGATCCGACCGATCCAAGTACCGAACGACGGCACCTCCGAAGTTCAGCACACGCTCAGCTCGATGACGATCCCCGAGTCCGATCCAAAGAAAGCGTCGGATGAGTTCCACAAGACGACGGTGTGGTGACGATGATGATGCTCATCGCGCAGGCTTCGCTTAAACTCCGCGACGATATGACCGAGGTGGAATATGGTGGAGGGGGCACCGACACGGCTAAGGAACGATCCGTGAGATCAACTTGTGTGTCATGGGGTGCCCCCGCCCCAGAGCATAAAGGAGGAGGGGAGGGGCGACTGCCCCTGGGGTGCGCTGAGGAGTCCTACTCCCACCGAGTAGGACTCCCTCTTGCCTTGTTGGAGAAGGAAAGGGGAGGGAAAGAGGAGAAGGGGGCCGCCTCCTCCTGTCCTATTCGACTAGGGGAGGGGGCGGCCTGCCCCTGGCCGCCCTCCTTTTTCCCTCATGGCCCACTAAGGCCCATTATCCTCTCGAGGGTTCCGTAATCTCCGTGTTCCGTTAAACTCGATTTCACCCGAACCATTCCAATATCCAAATATAGGCTTCCAATATATCAATCTTTATGTCTCGACCATTTCGAGACTCCTCGCATGTCCGTGATCATATCCGGACTAACAAACTTCGTACATCAAAACTTATAAACTCATAATAAAACTGTCATCATAACGTTGTTGCAAGGACCCTACGGGTTCGAGAACTATGTAGACATGACCTAGAACTATTCTCGTCAATAACCAATAGCGGAACCTGGATGCCCATATTGGTTCCTACATATTCTACGTAAGATCTTTATCGGTCAAACCGCATAACAACATACGTTGTTCCCTTTGTCATCGGTATGTTACTTGCCCGAGATTCGATCGCCGTATCCAATACCTAGTTCAATCTCACATCGCAAGTCTCTTTACTCGCTATTTAATGCATCATTCCAGAACTAACTCATTAGCTACATTGCTTGCAAGGCTTATAGTGATGTGCATTACCGAGAGGGCCCAGAGATACCTCTCCCATAATCGGAGTGACAAAACCTAATCTCAAAATACGCCAACCCAACATGTACCTTTGGAGACACCAGTAGTACCTTTATAATCACCCGCCACGCTAGACGCTTGGTAGCACCTAAAGTGTTCCTCCGTAAACGGAGTTGCATAATCTCATAGTTACAGGAACATGTATAAGTCATGAAGAAAGCAATAGCAATATACTAAACGATCAAGTGCTAGGCTAACGGAATGGGTCATGTCAATCACATCATTCTCCTAATGATGTGATCCCATTAATCAAATAACAACACATGTCTATGGTTAGGAAACATAACCATCTTTGATTAATGAGCTAGTCAAGTAGAGGCATACTAGTGACTATATGTTTGTCTATGTATTCACACATGTATCATGTTTCCTGTTAATACAATTCTAGCATGAATAATAAACATTTATCATGAAATAAGGAAATAAATAATAACTTTATTATTGCCTCTAGGGCATATTTCCTTCACGATCTATGATGTCTCTCATCGATTTACCGCTATCGCTTTGGGGTTATGCTTTAGAGACGGCCGATTCACGCTAAATAGGCCACCATCAAACTGCTTAGATGACTCCTTATGAACTATGGTTTGGCAAGAAACCAAAGTTGTCGCTTCTGAAAGTTTGGGGCCATGATGCTTATGTGAAAAACTTCAACCTCGATAAGCTCAACCCGAATCGTAAAAATGTGTCTTCATAGGATACCCAAAGGAGACAGTTGGGTACACCTTCTATCACAGATCCGAAGGCAAGACATTTGTTGCTAAGAATGGATCCTTTCTAGAGAAGGAGTTTTCCTCAAAGAAGTGAGTGGGAGGAAAGTAGAACTTGATGAGGTAATAAAGATCAATTCCCTTATTGGAAAGTAGTTCATCATAGAAATCAGTTCCTCGTGACACCTACACCAACTAGTGAGGAAGTTAATGATGATGATCATGAAACTTCAGATCAAGTTGTTACTAAACTCAGAGATCAACCAAAGTAAGATCCGCACTGTGAGTGGTATGGTAATCCTATTCGAAGTCATGCTACTAGATCATGGTGAACCTACGAACTATGAAGAAGCGATGGTGAGCCCAGATTCCGCAAAAATGGCTTGAAGCCATGAAATCTGAGATGGGATCCATGTATGAGAACAAAGTGTGGATTTTGGTTGACTTGCCCAATGGTCGGCAAGCAATAGAGAATAAATGGATCTTCAAGAAGAAGACTGACGCACGACGTAATGTTATCAGCATAAAGCTCGAATTGTTGCAAAAGGTTTTCGACAAGTTCAAGGGGTTGACTACGATGAGACCTTTCTCACCCAGAAGCGATGCTTAAGTCTGTCCGAATCATGTTAGCGATTGCCGTGATTTTATGACTATGAAATATGGCAAATGGATGTCAAACCGCATTCCTGAATGGATTTCTGAAGAAGAGTTGTATATGATGCAACCGAAGGTTTTGTCGATCCTAAGGGAGCTAACAAAGTGCAAGCTCCACGATCAATTTATGGCTCGGTGCAAGCCTCTCGAGTTGGAATAAATGCTTTAATAGTGTGATCAAAGCATATGGTTTTATATAGACTTTGGAGAAGCCCAGATTTACAAGAAAGTGAGTGGGAGCTCAGAGCATTTCTGATATTATATGTGGACGATATATTGTTGATTGGAATGATATAGAATTTCTCGGATAGCATAAAAGGATACTTGAATAAAAGTTTTCAATGAAAGACCTCGTGAAGCTGCTTACATATTGGGCATCAAGATCTATAGAGATAGATCAAGCCGCTTTGATTGACTTCACAATGCACAAACCTTGATAAAGTTTTTAAAAGTTCAATATGGATCGTGCAAAGAAAGGGTTCTTGCATGTATTACAAGGTGTGAAGTTGAGTCGCACTCAATGCCCACCAACGCAAGATAGAGAGAAAATGAAAGGAGTTCCCTATGCTTCAGCCATAGGCTCTACCATGTATGCAATGCTGTGTACCAGACACCGATGTGTGCCTTTGCTATTAGTTTAGCAAGGAGGTACCAAAGTAATCCAGAGTGGATCATCGGACAGCGTCAAGAACATCCCGAAATACCTCGAAAAGGACTAAGGATATGTTTTCGCTTATGGAGGTGACAAAGAGATTGTCGTAAAGGGTTACGCCGATGTAAGTTGACATCGATCCGGACGATTCTAAATCGCAAACCGGATACGATTTATATTAAACGGTGGAGCCGTTAGTTGGTGCAGTTCTAAACAAAGCGCCAGCAGGATCTACATGTGAAGCGGAGTACATAGTAGCTTTGAAGCAAAGAAATGAAGGAGTCTAGATGAAGGAGTTCATTACCGATCTAGGTGACATACCTAGTGCATCGACCAATGAAGATCTTCTCGTGATAAGATCGTGCAATTGCCTTGGCAAAGGAATCCAGATTTCACAAGAGGACCAAGCACATCAAGAGACGCTCAATTCCATCCGGACCAAGTCCGTGTGGGAGACATAGAGATTTGCAAGATACATACGGATTTGAATGTTGCGCAATCGCTGACTAAGCCTCTTCCACGAAAGCAAAACATGATCAGACCAAGACTCCATGGGTGTTAGAATCATTACTATGTAATCTAGATTATTGACTTAGTGCAAGTGGGAGATCAAGGAAATATGCCCTAGAGGCAATAATAAAGTTATTATTTATTTCTTCATATCATGATAAATGTTTATTATTCATGCTAGAATTGTATTACCCGGAAACATGATACATGTGTGAATACATAGACAAACATAATGTCACTAGTATGCCTCTACTTGACTAGCCTATTAATCAAAGATGGTTATGTTTCCTAACCATAGACATGTGTTGTCATTTGATTATCGGGATCACATCATTAGGAGAATGATGTGATTGACTGACCCATTCCGTTAGCCTAGCACTTGATCGCTTAGTATGTTGCTATTGCTTTTCATGACTTATACAAAGTTCCTACAACTATGAGATTATGCAACTCCCATTTACCCTAGGAACACTTTGTGTGCTACCAAACGTCACAACGAATCGGGTGATTATAAAGGTGCTCTATGTGTCTTCAAGGTACATGTTGGGTTGGTATATTTCGAGATTAG
>JAHIAM010017127.1:0-18944 GCA_021605205.1 Aegilops longissima | reverse complement strand
CCTCTCTCGCTATGCCATCACCATGATCTTGCGCAGCGAGGAAATTTTTGAAATTACTACGCTCCCCAACAAAGGCATCCGAGCCTGGTTTTATGCGCTGATTTTATATGCACGAGTAGAACACAAGTGAGTTGTGGGCGATATAAGTCATACTGCTTACCAGCATGTCATACTTTGGTTCGGCGGTATTGTGAGATGAAGCGCCCGACCGACATTACGCCAGACGCTTACGCGAGACTGGTTTCACCGCCGCAGCACTCGCTGCTTAAAGGTGACCGGCGGTGTCTGCTCTCTCACTTTAGTTGAACTGAAAAGTGGCTACGCCCGTCCTTGCGAAGGTTAAAACAGCACTAACTTGACAAACTATCGCTGTGGTTTTGATGCGAGGTAAGAACGGTTCTTGCTCAGCCCGTAGCAGCCACGTAAAACTTGCAACAACAAAGTAGAGGACGCCTAACTTGTTTTTGAAGGCATGTTGTGATGTGATATGGTCAAGACGTGATGCTATATTTTATTGTATGAGATGATCATGTTTTGTAACCGAAGTTATCGGCAATCGGCAGGAGCCATATGGTTGTCGCTTATTGTATGAAATGCAACGCCATGTAATTGCTTTACTTTATCACTAAGCGGTAGCGATAGTCGAGAAGCAATAGTTGGCTAGACGACAACGATGCTATGATGGAGATCAAGGTGTCGCTACCGGTGATGATGGTGATCACAACGGTGCTTCGAGATGGAGATCACAAGCACAAGATGATGATGGCCATATCATATCACTTATATTGATTGCATGTGATGTTTATCCTTTATGCATCTTATCTTGCTTTGATTGACGGTAGCATTATAAGATGATCTCTCACTAAATATCAAGAAGTGTTCTCCCGAGTATGCACCATTGAAAGTTCTTCGTACGAGACACCACGTGATGATCGGGTGATAGGCTCTACGCTCAAATACAACGGTGCAAAACAGTTGCACACGCGAATACTCAGGTTAAACTTGACGAGCCTAGCATATACAGATATGGCCTCGAACACGGAGACCGAAAGGTCGAACGTGAATCATATAGTAGATATGATCAACATAGTGATGTTCACCATTGAAACTACTCCATCTCACGTGATGATCGGACATGGTTTAGTTGATTTGGATCACGAATCACTTAGATGACTAGAGAGATGTCATCTAAGTGGGAGTTCTTAAGTAATATGATTAATTGAACTTTAATTTATCATGAACTTAGTCCCGTAGTATTTTTCAAATTATGTTGTAGATCAATAGCTCGCGTTGTTGCTTCCCTATGTTTTTATATGTGTTCCTAGAGAAAATTGTATTGAAAATGTTAGTAGCAATGATGCGGATTGGATCCATGATCTGAGGTTTATCCTCATTCCTGCACGTAAGAATTATGTCCTTAATGCACCGCTAGGTGACAGACCTATTGCAGAAGCAAATGCAGACATTATGAATGTTTGGCTAGCTCAATATGATGACTACTTGATAGTTTAGCGCACCATACTTAACGGCTTAGAATCGGGACTTCAAAGACGTTTTGAACGTCATGGACCATATGAGATGTTCTAGGAGTTGAAGTTAATATTTCAAGTGAATACCCGAGTTGAGAGATAAGAAGTCTCCAACAAGTTCTATAGCTAAAAGATGGAGGAGAATCGCTCAACTAGTGAGCATGTGCTCAGATTGTCTGGGTACTTTAATCGCTTGAATCAAGTGGGAGTTAATCTTCCAGATAAGATAGTGATTGACAGAATTCTCTAGTCACCATCACTAAGTTACTAGAACTTCATGATGAACTACAGTATGCAAGGGATGACGAAAACGATTCCCGAGCTCTTCGTGATGTTGAAATCGACGAAGGTAGAAATCAAGAAAGAGCATCAAGTGTTGATGATTGACAAGACCACTAGTTTCAAGAGAAGGGCAAAGGAAAGAAAGGGAACTTCAAGTAGAAAGACAAGTAAGTTGTCACTCCCACGAAGAAGCCCAAAGCTGACCAAAGCCTGAAACCGAGTGATTACACCGCAAAGGAAATGGTCACCGAAGCGGAAATGCCCTCAATATTTGGTGGATAAGAAGGATGGCAAAGTGAACAAGGGTATATTTGATATACAGGTTATTGATGTGTGCCTTACTAGTGTTTATAGTAGCCCCGAGTATTTGATACTTGTTCGGTTGCTAAGATTAGTAACTCAAACAGGAGTTACGTATAAACAGAGACTAGTTGAAGGGGAAGTGACGATGAGTGTTGGAAGTAGTTCCAAGATTGATATGATCATCATCGCACACCCCTATACTTTCGGATTAGTGTTAAACCTAAATAAATGTTATTTGGCGCTTATGCTGAGCATGAATATGATTTGATCATGTTTATTGCAATTCGTTATTCATTTAAAGTGAGAGAATAATTGTTGTTCTGCTTAAATGAATAAAACCTTCAAATGGTCATACACCCAATGAAAATAGTTTGTTGATCTCGATCGTAGTGATACACATATTCATAATATTGATGCCAAAAGATGCAAAGTTAATAATGATAGTGCAACTAATTTGTGGCAATCGCTTTTGGGTCATATCGGTGTAAAGCGATGAAGAAACTCCATAAAGATGGACTTTGGAATCACTTGGTTATGAATCATTTGATGCTTGCGTAACCGTGCCTTTTGGGCAAGATGACTAAAACTCCGTTCTCCAGAACAATGGAACAAGCTACTGACTTATTGGAAATAATACATATCGATGTATGCGATCCAATGAGTGTTGATGCTCGTGGCAAGTATCGTTATTTTCTGACCTTCACAAGATGATTTGAGCAGATATGGTTATATCTACTTGATGAAACATAAGTCTGAAATAATTGAAAGGTTCAAAGAAATTCAGAGTGAAGTGCAAAAATCATCGTAACAAGAAAACAAAGTTTCTGCGATCTGATCACGGAGACGAATATTTGAGTTACGAGTATTGTCTTCAATTAAAACAATGTGGAGTAGTTTCACAGCTCACGCCACCTGGAACACCACAACGTTATGGTGTGTCCGAACGTCAGAATCAGACTTTATTGGATATGGTGCATCTATGATGTCTCTTATTGATTTACCATTATCGCTTTGGGGTTATGCATTAGAGACAGCTGCATTCACGCTAAAAGGGCACCATCTAAATCCATTGAGACGACACTATATGAACTATGGTTTAGCAAGAAACCCAAGTTGTCGCTTTCTTAAAGTTTGGAGCTACGATGCTTATGTGAAAAGTTTCATCCCGATAAGCTTGAACCCAAACCGAGAAGTGCGGCTTCATAGAATACCCAAAGGTAACTATTGGGTACACCTTCTATCACAGATCCGAAGGCAAGTTATTCGTTGTTAAGATGGATCCTTTCTAGAGAAGAAGTTTCTCTCAAAGAAGTGAGTGGGAGGAAAGTAGAACTTGATGAGGTAATTGTACCTTCTCCCTTATTGGAAAGTAGTTCATCACGTAAATCAGTTCCGTGATTCCTACACCAATTAGTGAGGAAGTTAATGATGATGATCATGAAACTTCAGATCAAGTTGCTACCAAACCTCGTAGGTCTTCCAAAATAAGATCCGCACTAATGTGGTACGGTAATCCTATTCTAGAAGTCATGTTACTAGACCATGATGAACCTAATAACTATGAGGAAGCGATGATGAGCCCAGATTCGCGTAAATGGCTTGAGGCCATGAAATCTGAGATAGGATCCATGTATGAGAACAAAGTATGGACTTTGATTGACTTGCTCGATGATCAGCAAGCCATGTTAAATGAATGGATCTTCAAGAGGAAGACGTACATTGATAGTAGTGTTACTATCTACAAAGCTCGACTTGTCACAAAAAGGTTTTCGACAAGTTCAAGGTGTTGACTACAATGAGATTTTCTCAACTGCAGCGATGCTTAAGTCTGTCCGAATCATGTTAGCAATTGCCACATTTTATGAAATCTGGCAAATGGATGTCAAAACTACATTCTTTCATGGATTTATTAAAGAAGAGTTGTATATGATGCAAATGTAAGGTTTTGTCAATCCTAAAGGAGCTAACAAAATGTGCAAGCTCCAATGATCCATCTATGGACTTGTGCAAGCATCTCAGAGTTGGAATATATGCTTGATGATTTGATCAAAGATATGGTTTTATACAGCACTTTGGAGAAGCCTGTATTTAAAAGAAAGTGAGTGGGAGCACTACAGATTTTCGATAAGTATATGTGAATGACATATTGTTGATCGGAAATAATGTAGAATTATTCTGCAAAGCATAAAGGAGTATTTGAAAGGAGTTTTTCAAAGAAGGACCTCGTGAAGCTGCTACATATTGAGCATCAAGATCTATAGAGATAGATCAAGACACTTGATAAGTTTTTCAATGAGTACATACCTTGACAAGATTTTGAAGTAGTTCAAAATGGAACAACCAAAGAAAAGTTTTGCCTGTGTTACAAGGTGTGAAATTGAGTAAGACTCAAAGCCCCACCACGGCAGAAAATAGAAAGAAGAATGAAAGTCATTCTCTATGCCTCACCATAGGTTCTATAAAGTATGCTATGCTATGTACTGCACCTATTGTATACCTTACTCTGAGTTTGGCAAAGGAATACAATTTTGATCTAATAGTAGATCATCGACATTGGTCAAGAATATCCTTAGTGAGGACTAAGGAAATATTTCTCGATTATGGAGGTGATAAAAGAGCCCGTCAGAAAGAGTTACATCGATGCAAGTTTTTATACCGATCCAGATGACTCTAAGTCTCAATCTGGATACATATTGAAAGTGGGAGCAATTAGCTAGAGTAGCTCCGCAAGAGCATTGTAGACATAGAATATTTGCAAAATACATATGGCTCAATGTGATGACCTGCTGACTAAGCTTCTCTCACGAGAAAAACATGATCATACCTTAGTACTCTTTGGGTGTTAATCACATAGCGATGTGAACTAGATTATTGACTCTAGTAAACCCTTTGGGTGTTGGTCACATGACGATGTGAACTATGGGTGTTAATCATATACGATGTGAATATTAGTGTTAAATCACATGATGATGTGAAATAGATTATTGTCTAGTGCAAGTGGGAGATCAAGGAAATATGCCCTAGAGGCAATAATAAAGTTATTATTTATTTCCTCATATCATGATAAATGTTTATTATTCATGCTAGAATTGTATTAACCGGAAACATGATACATGTGTGAATACATAGACAAACATATAGTCACTAGTATGCCTCTACTTGACTAGCTCATTAATCAAAGATGGTTATGTTTCCTAACCATAGACATGTGTTGTTATTTGATTAATGGGATCACATCATTAGGAGAATGATGTGATTGACATGACCCATTCCGCTAGCCTAGCACTTGATCGCTTAGTATATTGCTATTGCTTTCTTCATGACTTATATATGTTCCTGTAACTATGAGATTATGCAACTCCTGCCACCGGAGGAACACTTTGGTGCTACCAAACGTCACAACGTAAATGGGTGATTATAAAGGAGTACTACAGGTGTCTCCAAAGGTACATGTTGGGTTGGCGATTTCGAGATTAGGTTTTGTCATCCGATTATCGGAGAGGTATCTCGGCCCTCTCGGTAATGCACATCACTATAAGCCTTGCAAGCAATGTAGCTAATGAGTTAGTTACGGAATGATGCATTATGTAACGAGTAAAGAGACTTGCCGTAACGAGATTGAACTAGGTATTGATACCGACGATCAATCTCGCAAGTAACATACCGATGACAAAGGGAACAACGATGTCGTTATGCGGTTTGACCGATAAAGATCTTCGAGAATATGTAGGATCCAATATGGGCATCCAGGTTCCGCTTATTGGTTATTGACCGAGAATAGTTCTAGGTCATGTCTACATAGTTCTCGAACCCGTAGGGTCCGCACGCTTAAGGTTTCATGACAGCTTTATTATGAGTTTATAAGTTTTGATGTACCAAGTTTGTTCGAGTCCCTGATGTGATCACGACATGACGAGGAGTCTCGATATAGTCGAGACATAAATATTGATATATTGGAAGCCTATATTTGATATCGGAATGGTTCCGGTGAAATCGGGATTTTATTTAACACCGGGTTACTGAACCTCCCGGGGATAATGGGCCTTAGTGGGCCATGAGGGAGAAGAGGAGGGTCGGCCAGGCAGGCCGCGCCCCCTCCCCCTTAGTCCGAATAGGACAGGAGAGGGGGCGGCGCCTCTTCCTCTTCCCTCCCTTTCCTTCTCCAACAAGGCAGAGGGGGAGTCCTACTCCCGGGAGTAGGACTCTCCAGCGCACTCCTTTGGGGCCGGCCGCACCTCCCTCCCTCCTTTATATACGGGGTAGGGGCACCCCATAACACACAAGTTGATCTACCGATCGCCTTAGCCGTGGCGCGTGCCCCTCCACCATATTCCACCTCGGTCATATCGTCATGAGTTTAGGCGAAGCCCCGCGCCGTAGAGCATCATCATCTTCACCACGCCGTCAGGTCGACGGAACTCATCCCCGACGCTTTGCTGGATCGGAGCCCGGGATCGCCATCGAGCTGAACGCAGTGCTGAACTCGGAGGTGCCGACGCTCGTACTTGGATCGGTCGGATCGTGAAGACGCATTCACCACATCAACCGCTTGTCATAACGCCCGCTTACGGTTCACGAGGGTACGTGGACAATACTCTCCTCTCTGCTATGCCATCACCATGATCTTGCGGTGCGTAGGAATTTTTTGAAATTACTACGCCCCCAACAGTCTTTACCATGGCCCAGTGAGAGAGTCCTGACTAGGGGGTGTCCGATAGCCAACTATCATCTTCGGCCGACTCCTAGACTATGAAGATACAAGATTGAAGACTTCGCCCCGTGTCCGGATGGGACTTTCCTTGGCGTGAAGGCAAGCTTTACGATACGGATATGTAGATCTCCTACCATTGTAACCGACTCTGTGTAACCCTAACCCTATTCGTGTCTATATAAACCGAAGGGTTTTAGTCCGAGGACAAAACAACAATCATACCATAGGCTAGCTTCTAGGTTTAGCCTCTCTCGATCTCGTGGTAGATCTACTCTTGTACTACCCATATCATCAATATTAATCAAGCAGGAGTAGGGTATTACCCATCGAGAGGGCCCAACCTGGGTAAAACATCTTGCCCCTTGTCTCCTGTTACCATCCGCCTAGACGATAGTTCGGGACCCCTACCTGAGATCCGCCGGTTTTGACACCGACATTGGTGCTTTCGCTGAGAGTTCCTCTGTCGCCATCGATAGGTCTGATGGCTCCTTCTATCATGAATAACGGCGCAGTCCAGGTGAGACTTTTCTCCCGGACAGATCTTCATATTCGGGCGGTTTTGCAAAGGCGGGCCAATTCGCTGGCCATCCGGAGCAGATCGAAGTTACGCCTCGCCATCGTGTCAGATTTGAAGCTTGAACTATACGGCCGATGTCCGCGGAGACTTGATCGTCGATGGATTCGAGCCACGCATTTGAAAGCGCCAGACTGCCTCGATGGGTACGATCTAGCTCGCCGCCGAACAAAGGCCCCTCGAGGCCGCGCCAAGGCTCTGCTCCGACCCTTAATCCGGAGCCGGTTCCCCAATCAAGGACGAGTGGTTGGACACCGCCGGGGCTATAATCTCAACGGCATTGAGCCAACTCCATCCCTGTCCTTATGGAAGACCGTGACTCCAAGGTGCCGGACTCTCTCCGGACTCAACCTCCGCTACCGCTAATCGATCCGATTGGGCGCCGATCATGGAGTTCACCGCCATGACATCTTTCAAAGACTCGCCTTTGGCGACATCCTGAATTCACTAAAGTCTCTCTTTATCCAGAGAGCCCGGCCGATTACGGTCAGAAGGTTGATGCGATGATGAAGAAATTCAACGCCACCCACCACCCACTTTGTAGCCATTGTCGATTTATTTAACCGACATGCTCGACTTCGACCAAGACATCGACGGTATGGACGACGATGATGGAGACAACCAAGAACCAGCGCCTACATGGCACCGAAGGCCACCTCTCATACGACATATACATGGTGGACATCCCAAAAGATGGGAACGGCGATGGAACAGCGGAGGATGACCCTCCAAGAAACAGCCCAAGTTACCGACGTCAAGGCCGCGGCCTTAAATCTCGCCACAACAAAAACAATGATTCGCACGGAGACAATAACACCCCGACAATGCCGAAGATGACCCTCCAAGAGGACTCAAATACAGAGAGGAGGGAGAAGGCGCATTTACAAGGCGATGTAAAGAGAGGTAGAGGACGATAATTATGCGCCCCTCCGAAGACGAGGCAAGCCTCGACGACGACTTAATTTGTCGTGCCCGAGGATCCCGCCAACAGAGCGCTTAAGCGCAGGCTTATGGCCACGACAAGCAGCCTCAAGAAAGCAGCAACAGCTTAGAGCTGACCAAGACCTGCTAGCCGACGGATGGATTGAAGTCCTTGCAGCTAAGAGTATGAACTCGAACGCCTCCAAAAGCTACCCCAAACGCAGGCCTTGCCTCGATTAGAGGAGGAAGCACCCAAGTCACCAGCAAGACGACATGGCAGATCGCCACCCTGCGGGTCATGACTGAGAAGCCTCGGCCTCCGCCGCCAAGCCACGCCTCGACGCCGCCAAAAAGTACCAAGGCATGGAAAACACGCCGACTTAAGTAGATATATTGAGGATAAGGCAAAGCATACAAGATCGATCTACGGATCGCGGTGGGCGCCCACAACACGGGATTTATTATCGTTGAAGGAAATATGCCCTAGAGGCAATAATAAAGTTATTATTTATTTCCTTATTTCATGATAAATGTTTATTATTCATGCTAGAATTGTATTAACCGGAAACATAATACATGTGTGAATACATAGACAAACATAGTGTCACTAGTATGCCTCTACTTGACTAGCTCGTGAATCAAAGATGGTTAAGTTTCCTAGCCATAGACATGAGTTGTCATTTGATTAACGGGATCACATCATTAGGAGAATGATGTGATTGACTGACCCATTCCGTTAGCTTAGCACTTGATCGCTTAGTATGTTGCCATTGCTTTCTTCATGACTTATATATGTTCCTATAACTATGAGATTATGCAACCCTGCTTACCGGAGGAACACTTTGGGTGCTACCAAACGCCACAACATAACGGGTGATTATAAAGGAGTACTACAGGTGTCTCCAAAGGTACATGTTGGGATGGCGATTTCGAGATTAGGTTTTGTCACTCCGATTGTCGGAGAGGTATCTCTCGGCCCTCTCGGTAATGCACATCACTATAAGCCTTGCAAGCAATGTAGCATGAGTTAGTTACGGAATGATGCATTACGAACGAGTAAAGAGACTTGCCGGTAACGAGATTGAACTAGGTATTGATACCGACGATCAAATCTCGGCAAGTAACATACCAATGCCAAAGGGAACAACGATGTTGTTATGCGGTTTGACCGATAAAGATCTTCGAGAATATGTAGGAGCCAATATGAGCATCCAGGTTCCGCTATTGGTTATTGACCGAGAATAGTTCTAGGTCATGTCTACATAGTTCTCGAACCCGTAGGGTCCGCACGCTTAAGGTTTCGGCGACAGCTTATATTATGAGTTTATGAGTTTTGATGTACCAAGGAGTTCGAGTCCCGATGAGATCAGGACATGACGAGGAGTCTCAAATGGTCGAGACGTAAAGATCGATATATTGGCGACTAGATTCGACATCGGAAAGGTTCCGAGTGATTCGGTATTTTTCGAGTACCGAGAGTTACGGAATACGATTGGGCCTTATTGGCCATACGGGAAAGAAGGAAAAGGGCCTCAAGGGTGGCCGCACTCTTCCCTTGGTCTGGTCCGATTGACTAGGGAAGGGGCGCCTTCCTTCCTTCTCCTTTCTTCCCTTTCCTTCTCTCCTACTCCTACTACATGGAAGGGTTCCTAGTTGATTAGAAAGGGGAATCCTACTCCCTGGGGAGTAGGACTCCCTAGGGCGCCTTATAGAGAGGGCCGCCCTTCCTCCTCCACCTTTATATACGGGGCAGGGGCACCCCATGGACACACAAGTTGATCTACGGATCGCTCTCAGCCAGGCGGTGCCCCTCCACCATATTCCACTTCGGTCATATCGTCATGAGCTTAGGCGAAGCCCCGCGCTGGTGGAGCATCATCATCGCCACCACGCCGTCAGGTCGACGGAACTCATCCCCGACGCTTTGCTGGATCGAGCCCGGGATCGCCATCGAGCTGAACGGTGCTGAACTCGGAGGTGCCGACGCTCGTACTTAGATCGGTCGGATCGTGAAAACGCATTTACTACATCAACCGCATTGTTATAACGCCCGCCACGGTCCACGAGGGTACGTGACACACACTTCCCTCTCTCGCTATGCCATCACCATGATCTTGCGCGTGCGAGGAAATTTTTGAAATTACTACGCTCCCAACAAAGGGCATCCGAGCCTGGTTTTATGTGTTGATGTCATATGCACGAGTAGAACACAAGTGAGTTGTGGGCGATATAAGTCATACCGCTTACCAGCATGTCATACTTTTTTTCGCGCGTATTGTGAGATGAAGCGCCCGGACCGACATTACGCCAGACGCTTACGCGAGACTGGTTTCACCGCCGAGCACTCGCTGCTTAAAGGTGACCGCGGGTGTCTGCTTTCTCACTTTAGTTGAACTGAAAAGCTACGCCCGTCCTCATGAAGGTTAAAACAGCACCAACTTGACAAACTATCGCTGTGGTTTTGATGCGAGGTAAGAACGGTTCTTGCTCAGCCCGTAGCAGCCACGTAAAACTTGCAACAACAAAGTAGAGGACGCCTAACTTGTTTTTGCAGGGCATGTTGTGATGTGATATGGTCAAGACGTGATGCTATATTTTATTGTATGAGATGATCATGTTTTGTAACCGAAGTTATCGGCAATCGGCAGGAGCCATATGGTTGTCGCTTTATTGTATGAAATGCAACGCCATGTAATTGCTTTACTTTATCACTAAGCTGTAGCGATAGTCCTAGAAGCAATAGTTGGCTAGACGACAATGATGCTACGATGGAGATCAAGGTGTCGCTACCGGTGACGATGGTGATCATGACGGTGCTTCGGAGATGGAGATCACAAGCACAAGATGATGATGGCCATATCATATCACTTATATTGATTGCATGTGATGTTTATCCTTTATGCATCTTATCTTGCTTTGATTGACGGTAGCATTTTAAGATGATCTCTCACTAAAATTATCAAGACGTGTTCTCCCGAGTATGCACCGCTAAAAGTTCGTCGTGCCTGCACACCACATGATGATCGGGTGATAAGCTCTACGTCCATCTACAACGGGTGCAAGCCAGTTTTGCACACGCAGAATACTCAGGTTAAACTTGACGAACCTAGCATATGCAGATATGGCCTCGAACACGGAGACCGAAGGTCGAGCGTGAATCATATAGTAGATATGATCAACATAGTGATGTTCACCATTGAAAACTACTCCATCTCACGTGATGATCGGTTATGGTTTAGTTGATTTGATCACGGATCACTTAGATGACTAGAGAGATGTCTGCCTAAGTGGGAGTTCTTAAGTAATATGATTAATTGAACTTAAATTTATCATGAACTTAGTCCCGTAGTATTTTGCAAATTATGTTGTAGATCAATAGCTCGCGTATTGCTTCCCTATGTTTGTTGCTTTCATATGTTTATTTTGATATGTTCCTAGAGAAAATTGTGTTGAAAGATGTTAGTAGCAATGATGCGGATTGGATCCGTGATCTGAGGTTTATCCTCATTGCTGCACGTAAGAATTATGTCCTTAATGCACCGCTAGGTGATGACCTATTGCAGGAGCAGATGCGCACGTTATGAACGCTTGACTAGCTCAATATGATGACTACTTGATAGTTTAGTGCACCATGCTTAACGGCTTAGAATCGACTTCAAAGATGTTTTGAACGCCATGGACCATATGAGATGTTCCAGAATTGAAGTTAATATTTCAAGCAAATACCCGAGTTGAGAGATATGAAGTCCCAACAAGTTCTATAGCTAAAAGATGGAGGAGAATCGCTCAACTAGTGAGCATGTGCTCAGATTGTCCGGGTACTTCAATCGCTTGAATCAAGTGGAAGTTAATCTTCCAGATAAGATAGTGATTGACAGAATTCTTTAGTCACCATCACTAAGTTACTAGAACTTCGTGATGAACTATAGTATGCAAGGGATGACGAAAACAATTCCCAAGCTCTTCTCGATGCTAAAATCGGCGAAGGTAGAAATCAAGAAAACATCAAGTGTTGATGGTTGACAAGACCACTAGTCTCAAGGAAAAGGGCAAAGGGAAGAAGGGAACTTCAAGAAGAATGGCAAGCAAGTTGTTGCTCGAGTGAAGAAGCCCAAGTCCGGACCTAAGCCCGAGACTAAGTGCTTTTGCTGCAATGGAACTGGTCATCGAAGCGGAACTACCCCAAGTATTTGGTGGATAAGAAGGATGGCAAAGTGAACAAAGGTATATTTGATATACAGATTATTGATGTGTATTTACTAGTGTTCATAGTAACCCTCGGTATTTGATACGGTTCGTTGCTAAGAGTAGTAACTCAAACGGAGTTGCAAAATGAATGAAACTAGTTGAAGGGAAGTGACGATGAGTGTTGGAAGTAGTTCCAAGATTGATATGATCATCATCGCACACCCCTATACTTTCGGATTAGTGTTAAACCTAAATAAATGTTATTTGGTGTTTGCGCTGAGCATGAATATGATTTGATCATGTTTATTGCAAAACGGTTATTCATTTAAAGTCAAAGAATAATTGTTGTTCTGCTTAAATGAATAAAACCTTCAATGGTCATACACCCAATGAAAATAGTTTGTTGGATCTCGATAGTAGTGATACACATATTCATAATATTGATGCCAAAAGATGCAAAGTTAATAATGATAGTGCAACTTATTTGTGGCAATCGCCGCTTAGGTCATATTAGTGTAAAGCGATGAAGAAACTCCATGCCGATGGACTTTTGGAATCACTTGATTATGAATCATTTGAGCTTTATGTAACCGTGCCTTTTGGGCAAGATGACTAAAACTCCGTTGTTCGAACAATGGAACGAGATACCGACTTATTGGAAATAATACATACCGATGTATGCGATCCAATGAGTGTTGATGCTCGTGGCAAGTATCGTTATTTTCTGACCTTCACAAGATGATTTGAGCAGATATGGGTATATCTTCTTGATGAAACATAAGTCTGAAATAGTTGAAAAGTTCAAAGAATTTCAGAGTGAAGTGGAAAATCATCGCAACAAGAAAATAAAGTTTATGCGATCTGATCGTGGAGATGAATTTTGAGTTACGAAGTTTGGTCTTCAATTAAAACAAAGTGGAATAGTTTCATAGCTCACGCCACCGGACACCACAACGTTATGGTGTGTCCGAACGTCAGAATCTGCATTTTTATTTTGATATGGTGCGATCTATGATGTCTCTTACCGATTTACCATTATCATTTTGGGGTTATGCATTAGAGACAGCTGCATTCACGCTAATAGGGCACCATCTAAACTGCTGAGACGACACCGTATGAACTATGGTTTAACAAGAAACCTAAGCTGTCATTTCTTAAAGTTTGAGTTGTGATGCTTATGTGAAAAGTTTTCACCGATAAGCTCGAACCCAAATCGGAGAAGTGCGCTTCATAGAATACCCAAAGGTAACTATTGGGTACACCTTCTATCACAGATCCAAGGCAAGTTTTCGTTGTTAAGATGGATCCTTTCTAGAGAAGAAGTTTCTCTCGAAAGAAGTGAGTGGAGGAAAGTAGAACTTGATGAGGTAATTGTACCTTCTCCTTATTGGAAAGTAGTTCATCACGTAAATCAGTTCCAAGGATTCCTACACCAATTAGTGAGGAAGTTAATGATGATGATCATGAAACTTCAGATCAAGTTACTACCAAACCTCGAGGTCTTCCAGAGTAAAATCCGCACAAAAGTGGTACGGTAATCGTGTTCTCGAAGTCATGTTACTAGACCATGATGAACCTACGAACTATGAGGAAGCGATGATGAGCCCAGATTCGCTAAATGGCTTGAGGCCATGAAATCTGAGATAGGATCCATGTATGAGAACAAAGTATGGACTTTGATTGACTTGCTCGATGATCAGCAAGCCATGTTAAATAAATGGATCTTCAAGAGGAAGACGGACACCGATAGTAGTGTTACTATCTATAAAGCTCGACTTGTCACAAAAAGGTTTTCGACAAGTTCAAGGTGTTGACTACAATGAGATTTTCTCAACTCAGAGCGATTCTTAAGTCTGTCCGAATCATGTTAGCAATTGCCACATTTTATGAAATCTGGCAAATGGATGTCAAAACTACATTCTTAATGGATTTATTAAAGAAGAGTTGTATATGATGCAACCAGAAGTTTTTGTCAATCCTAAAGGAGCTAACAAAATGTGCAAGCTCCAATGATCCATCAATGGACTGGTGCAAGCATCTCGAGTTGGAATATACGCTTGATGAGTTGATCAAAGATATGGTTTTATACAGACTTTTGGAGAAGCCTCAGATTTACAAGAAAGTGAGTGGGAGCACTACAACATTTCGATAAGTATATGTGAATGACATATTGTTGATCGGAAATAATGTAGAATTATTCTCAAAGCATAAAGGAGTATTTGAAAGGAGTTTTTCAAAGAAGGACCTCGTGAAGCTACTTACATATTGAGCATCAAGATCTATTGAGATAGATCAAGACGCTTGATAAGTTTTTCAATAAGTACATACCTTGTCAAGATTTTGAAGTAGTTCAAAATGGAACAGCCAAAGAAAAGTTCTTGCCTCGTGTTGCAAAGGTGTGAAATTGAGTAAGACTCAAATCCCACCACGGCAGTAAAATAGAAAAGAGAATGAAAGTCATTCCCTATGCCTCACCATAGGTTCTATAAAGTATGCTATGCTATGTACTGCATCTATTGTATACCTTGCTCTGAATTTGGCAAGGAGTACAATAGTGATCTAGGAGTAGATCACTCGACATTGGTCAAGAACATCCTTAGTGAGGACTAAGGAAATATTTCTCGATTATGGAGGTGATAAAAGAGCCTGTCATAAAGAGTTACATCGATGCAAGATTTTTACACTGATCCAGATGACTCTAAGTCTCAATCTGGATACATATTGAAAGTGGGAGCAATTAGCTAGAGTAGCTGAGTGCAGAGCATTGTAGACATAGAATATTTGTAAAATACATACGGCTCAATATGATGTATCTGCTGACTAAGCTTCTCTCACGAGCAAAACATGATCATACCTTAGTACTCTTTGGGTGTTAATCACATAGCGATGTGAACTAGATTATTGACTCTAGTAAACCCTTTGGGTGTTGGTCACATGACGATGTGAACTATGGTTGTTAATCACATACAGATGTGAATATTGGTGTTGAATCACATGATGATGTGAACTAGATTATTGACTCGTGCAAGTGGGAGACTCAAGGAAATATGCCCTAGAGGCAATAATAAAGTTATTATTTATTTCCTTATTTCATGATAAATGTTTATTATTCATGCTAGAATTGTATTAACCGAAACATAATACATGTGTGAATACATAGACAAACATAGTGTCACTAGTATGCCTCTACTTGACTAGCTCGTGAATCAAAGATGGTTAAGTTTCCTAGCCATAGACATGAGTTGTCATTTGATTAATGGGATCACATCATTAGGAGAATGATGTGATTGACTGACCCATTCCGTTAGCTTAGCACTTGATCGCTTAGTATGTTGCTATTGCTTTTTCATGACTTATACATGTTCCTCGTAACTATGAGATTATGCAACTCCTGCTTATCGGAGGAACACTTTGGTGCTACCAAACGTCACAACGTAAATGGGTGATTATAAAGGAGTACTACAGGTGTCTCCAAAGGTACATGTTGGGTTGGCGATTTCGAGATTAGGTTTTGTCACTCCGATTGCTCTGAGAGGTATCTCCGGCCCTCTCGGTAATGCACATCACTATAAGCCTTGCAAGCAATGTAGCTAATGAGTTAGTTACGGAATGATGCATTACGTAACGAGTAAAGAGACTTGCCGGTAACGAGATTGAACTAGGTATTGATACCGACGATCAAATCTTGGGCAAGTAACATACCGATGACAAAGGAACAACGATGTTGTTATGCGGTTCGACCGATAAAGATCTTCGAGAATATGTAGGAGCCAATATGAGCATCCAGGTTCCGCTTATTGGTTATTGACCGAGAATAGTTCTAGGTCATGTCTACATAGTTCTCGAACCCGTAGGGTCCGCACGCTAAGGTTTCAAGCGATGCTTATATTATGAGTTTATGAGTTTTGATGTACCAAGGAGTTCGGAGTCCCGGATGAGATCAGGGACATGACGAGGAGTCTCAAATGGTCGAGACGAAAGATCGATATATTGACGACTATATTCGAGTTCGGAAAGGTTCCGAGTGATTAGGGTGTTTTTCGAGTACCGGAGAGTTACGGGAATACGTATTGGGCCTTATTGGGCCATACGGGAAAGAAGGAAAGGGCCTCAAGGGTGGCCGCACTTCTTCCCTTGGTCGGGTCCGATTGACTAGGAAGGGGGCGCCTTCCTTCCTTCTCCTTTCTCTTCCTTTCTTCTCTCCTGCTCCTACTACATGGAAGGGTTCCTAGTTGACTAGAAAGGGGAATCCTACTCCCTGGGAGTAGGACTCCCTAGGCGCCGCCATAGAGAGGGCCGCCCTCCCCTCCACTCCTTTATATACGGGGCAGGGGCACCCCATGGACACACAAGTTGATCTACGGATCGCCTTAGCCGCAGCGGTGCCCTCCACCATATTCCACTTCGGTCATATCGTCATGAGCTTAGGCGGCCTCGCGCCGTGGAGCATCATCATCGTAACCACGCCGTCGTGTTGACGGAACTCATCCCCGACGCTTTGCTGGATCGGAGCCCGGGATCGCCATCGAGCTGAACGTGCTGAACTCGGAGGTGCCGTGACGCTCGTACTTGGATCGCTCGGATCGTGAAGACGCACGACTACATCAACCGCTTGTTATAACGCCTCGCCACGGTTCACGAGGGTATGTGGACATACACTTCCCCTCTCGCTATGCCATCACCATGATCTTGCGTAAAGCGAGGAAATTTTTGAAATTACTACGCCCCCAACAACCGCCACGCCGGATACAAAGAAACCCGCCGGGCCGAACACAATAGACAAAGCTCATATGAGCTACGCCGTGATATAGCCCAATACAGAGGCGCCAAGACACCCACTATGCTTCATGATGAAGTAATGGATCATCAAATCCCGAGGGCTTCAAACCCGTAAACATCGAATCATACGATGGTACCACAGATCCCGCTGGTCCGGATCGAGGACTATCTCCTCCATATCCACATGGCCCGTGGTGATGATCTACATGCCATCAAATACCTCCCACTCAAGCTTAAAGGAACAGCTCGGCATTGGCTCAACAGCTTGCCAAAGCAGAGTCAATCAGTTGTTGGGAGGACCTGAAGCCGATTCCTTGATAACTTCCAGGGCACATATGTGCTACCACCGACGCCGATGACCTTAGCCATAATTCAGCAGCCGTAAGAATCGCCGATAATTCTGACGCGTTCCTAACAAAGAAAAATCAGATCGCCGATCGTCCGGATGCAGAGGCACTAGCAGCCTTCAAACACAACATCCGCGACGAGTGGCTAGCCCGCACCTAGGACAGAAAAAGCCAAATCCATGGCAGCCTTACCACACTTCATGACCCGCTTTTGCTGGAGAGGACAGCTAGCTAGCTCAAGCAACAACTTGGCCAAACACCCTCGTAGTCCGGATACCAAGGACAGCAATGGCAGGTTGCGTCAGCAACAAGCATAAACACCGCATTAACGGTGATAATGCTGAAGATACAACAGTAATGCCGGATTCAGAGGCTCTAAACCCGTCACGAAGAAGCCATTCAAAAGAAATACCCAGGTCTGGCCCAACTTGGACCGAATACTCGATCACTTGTGCCAGATACATGGCACTTCAAAAACTAGCCAACCACACCAACAGGGATTGTTGGGTGTTCAAGCAAGCAGCAAGCTAATCAAAAACAACGATAAGGGGCTGTATAGCGATGACGGGAAGAGCCCGCCACCAACAATAGAGGATGAGAGGGCTTTCCCACACAAGTGCGGAGGGTGAACATGATATACACAACCCACATACCCAAAAGGGAGCGGAAGCGGCGCTTAAGGACGATACGCTGATGGAGCCAGCCGCCTCAAGTTCAACCCATGATCTGCCTCGCCCGATCACCTTCGATCAAGGACCACCCCACTAGCATCCGCCACGGCGGTTTCGCCGCATTGGTTCTTGACCCAATTATTGACGGATTTCACCTCACCGCACTCGATGGACGGCGGTAGCAGCCCGAACTCGCTTTATCAGATACAAGGCGCAAAATGGGCATAGACCCTCAAGGATTAAACCCACAAAGACGACCTTTAAAGGCGCCATACCAGGTAGAGGCCAATTGTACAGGCTCGCCACACTCGGCGGTCTTCGGATCCCCGGATAACTTCCGGCGAAGAGTTAATCTTCGACATAGTCCCGCCCGCAGCTGCTATCACGCACCGCCGGACGAACAGCATTCGCAGAAATTCAATGCGGTGCCGCACTACACATACCTCGTTAAAGATGCCCGCCTCGAGGCGTAATCACGGTCAATGGAAACACCAAACGCCTCTCAACAGAGGAGCATACGGCCGCCTCTTTGCGCAGTATGCGAACAGCCTCTTAAGGCAATTCTCCATCCGCCAATAAACAATCGGACACCGCTGCCGCTACCGAGTAACTTACAACAAGACCGCCTCGCACGATCCG
>JAHIAM010017126.1:0-10972 GCA_021605205.1 Aegilops longissima | reverse complement strand
ATTGGGCACATAAATACGATCCTCAAACCATATAGTTCCGGTTCATCCTTACGAACCTTTAGCTTTTCCTTCCTCCATCTTTTGCTTAATCTCATCGATTTCCTTGTCCGACTTCGGCTTCACAATCCTTTCGTCAAGGTGGACTGAACTTCCGAGTTGACAAATCCTTTCGAACTATCTCCACCGGAGATCTCGATAGGTCATCAACTCCTCGGGTAATCCTCCCCGTAAGAGTATTCACATAACTCTTACTACTCAAAGCATCCACAACATTAGCTTTACCGGGTGGTAATGCAATCTCATGTCGTAGTCCTTTATCAACTTCTAGCCATCTCCTCCGCCTCGGGAGGTTCAATTCCTTTTTATGCAAGATATATTTCAAACTCTTGTGATCTGTATAGACATCACAACGTTTCCTCGGCGAGGAAATGTCTCCGTGTCTTGAGCGCATGCACCATACCGTTAACTCCAAATCATGCGTGGCATAATTCATCTCATGAGAGGTCAGTAGTGCCCTGGAGGCATAAGTTACAACCTTACCTCTTCTGCATCAATATTCCTCCGAGTCCTTGACGAGAAGCGCCACAATAAACTCCTGTATTCCTTGTGTATGTCCGCAATATCAACACCGGGCAGTGACCAACCGCTTTTCAACTCCCTAAAATCGCTTCACATTCATCGGTCCAAACATACTTGGCTTCCTTCTTCAACAGCTCGGCCATGGGCTTGGCAATCTTGAGAAGTTCTCAATGAACCTCCGATAATATCCTCGCGAGTCCGAAAATCGCGGATCTCCTTGACTCGAGGTGGGTGGACCGCCAATCGGTGATCGATTCAACCTTGAAGCGGATCAACTCGCTATTCCTTCTCCTAAATAATATGTCCGAGGAATCCAACTTCCTTCAACCAAAATTCACATTTGCTGAATTTGGCATACACCGATGATATCCAAGTTTCTCCGTAATCTAGACGAAATGTTCCTTATGCTCTTCCTCGCTTCTTGGAGAATATCAATATATCATCGATGAACACCACTTATAAACTTGTCCAAATACTCCATGAACACCTTTGTTCATCAAATTCATGAAGTATGCGGAGCATTAGTCAATCCAAATGACATGACGGTATACTCAGATATAAACCATACCGTGGTGAATGCTGTTTTGGGTATATCCTTTCACTTAATCTTCAATCGATGATACCCTCGATCAAGATCGATCTTTAGAGAATACCTTGGTTCCAACAAGCTGATCAAACAAGTCATTGATCATCTGCAGAGGGTACTTGTTCTCGATGGTTACTTGTTCAATGCACGATAATCCACAACCATCCTCAAGCTTCCATCCTTCTTCTCTACCAAAAGAACTCTGCTCCTCCTGGTGATGAGCTTGGACGAATATATCCTTTCTCCAATAACTCATTTATTTGATCCTTGATCTCTTCTCAACTCATTCGTGGCATCCGATAAGGTCTTGGATATTGGGGCTGTGCTGCAATAACTCAATCGTAAAATCAATGTCCTCGGTCCGCAGCATTCTCCGTAATTCCTCCGGAAAACATCGGGAAATTTCTTGCACCACCGGCACTTCCTCCTGAACAACTCCCCGTGAGGGAATGCACCGATTCTTTCATCCGCTGTGCCGGCTACATACTTCTGATCCCTTCTCGCCCGGGTGGTGAGCGTATTAGACTTGCTGGCATAAGTAATGTTCCCTTCAAACTTTGACAACCAATCCATGCCCAGGATTACATCCAAGGTCTGAGTTTCCAACACTATGAGTTCCACGGGAAATTTGTGGTTCCTGATGTTGAGGGTTGCATGACAGCTTAATCCCCGCCATCATTTCTCCTCCCGCTGAACCGACGCAAGGGGCTTCTAAGGGTTCGAAAAGCGAATCCGTACTTTTCCACAACTACCCTTGATATGAATGAATGCGCTGCACCGTAATCAAAGAGAACCAAATCGAACGTGAATTCAATAAAACTTACCAACCATGTTGTTCTGGCTGATCATAGACGCTTCCACGCCGATGTGGTTCACCCGAGCACGAGGAACGGATTGGGCTTCTTCACCGAGCCTCCATTGCCATTCCGCCTGCCTCCGCTGGCCTCCGGCAATGGGGGCGAGTGCCTCGCTCTTCCTGCACTTGAAGCAGTGATGTGGCTCAGATCCTCGTGAGTCGGGCAGAACGGTGCCGATTGCCATTACCATTGCCATTGCCATTGCTATGGCCTCGACTTGTTGTCCTCGGCAAGCGGTTGTTCCTATTTCCTCCATGGTTATGAACTCCATGGTTGCGATGGGTGTGCCCTCCCGAGTACGGGTGTATAGCGGGCTTCGCTGAAGCCCCTGAGTTGTGCTTCCTCGGCTGCACTTTCCGCTTGCGGCTTTCTATCTGCGCTGTTTGCTTTCCGTAATGGTGGCCTCGGTCTCACCTCCCCTCGTAGTTGCTGAAAGTAGCCACAATAAGTCGTGCATGCTCGCCATCATTGAGTCCTCAAGGAACTTCTCCCGCCATGGCACATCACGTGGCCACATCATCGTGCGCAAAGCGGCAAGCTTGTCGATTCATCCATGCACATCGCGCCACAAAGATTTCTTCTCAAGTGGTTGCGAACTCACGCTTCTTCACTCATGGCTCCAGATGAGACATGAGCAAGGCGAAGGCTCGCTGAATTGATCCCAAGTGATGCCACCCAAGGGAAAAGTGGCGGTGTAATTCTCCCACCAAGAAGTCAGCAGGTCCATCCAGCTTGATATGCTGCAAAGCGCACCTTCTCAAAGATCGCAGCATCCAACGGTGACTAGCTTCTTCCGATCTTGCGGAGCCAATCATCAGCCACAATCGGCTCAGGTTACTAGAGAACACCGGTGATTCAACCTCGTAAATCGAAAGCTGTTGTCCATGCGGGTGGTGGTGGTGGCGTGGATTGTTGGCGTGTTGTTCTGATTCTCAATCGAGGAGCTGCATCAAGGCATTCTCACTGGAGGAGCAGGGTGAGCTCCCATGGAAACCAAAAGTCACGCCCTCGGAGGGTATCTCGGGTTTTTGGAGGGTGAGAAGATTAGAATAGAACAATGGTCTATGAGAATAACACTACCCATATGAATGCACAATCATAACACACCAAACATTTATTCATTCCACTCAAACATGGTTCAAACTCGACATAAAAGCTCATGACTAATCGAAGGAAAGACATCGGCCTAACTCGATCGATTTAAAAGAAGTAAAAGATAACATGGTGGTCGATAAAAAGTCTTCATCGCGCGCCCTCTTTGGGTTTCCTTCTGTGGTACTCCTTCAAATCTCGATCATTGCTCACGAGGGTGCTTCATCTCCACTGGGTAAAGGTCCTCTCCCAAGTCCATCTTTCCTCTATCGCGGCAAGCTTCATCTTCAGGTCGTCGACTATCTCCATGAAGTCCGTGATTTCTTCCTCATGGCCAAGGAAGTCTGCCAGGCCTTCCAGCCTGGGGCCATGGAATAAAGCTTCCGGTGTCTTCGTTACGGGCGTATTCAATCTCCCGCTTCCTCGAGAAGACACTCCAAGTCCTGGATGTAAGAGAGAGTGGAATCGTCCCTCAATGGGCCGGATGATATCTCCATTCCTTGCCCTGCGAGAAACCATGGCGAGGTCTCGAGTGATCGAGCTGGCCTCTGATTCTCCCTTGAGATGTCCAAGTGCTCGGTAGATCGCCACGCCCTTCCGATGATCCAGCTTGAACTCGTGAACTCAAAGTTGATAGGCTCCGTGTGTCCTCCAAAGGTTCTCCCGGATATGCACCTCAACTCGTAGCGGTGTCCGCTTGAAGCGCATTAGTGGGTTTCAAATGATCGAGGGAGAGAAATCTTCAGCATTTCACCATCCGACCAGCTTCCTTCCGAAGGGCATCGCCTCACTCAGGTCAAGGCGTAACTCCGTAGCAAAACTGGGGTGAACTCGACGCCATATAGAATGCTGCAAAGGGAGAAGAGTCAGAATAGAATAGGAAGGATTATAGAATGAAAAGGGGTTCAAAGTAAAATGGTCTCTCTGCTATGGCTTCTCCGATCCTAGGGGTTACGATCCACGGGTCAATGTGGTGCTCGATACCATCTCTCTCAGAGCGATTCGACCTAAAATCGGTCAAATCTCCGTTCCGTACTATCCCAAGATCAATGCTGGTACTCACAAGACATCGATAAAGTAATCAAAGTTCAATCACACTGAATATCATTAATCGATTCTCATATAGAGTCTTTATTACAAGGAATAAATTCGCCCAAGGCCAACTCATGAGAAATAAACTAAAATGCCATGGAAGCGCCAAGATAAGTTTAGTCCATCCGACTCCAAAGGGCATCGCTAAGCGCTGAGCGTAGCCTCACTCCCCGATCGAATATATCTCTGCAACATAATACGTTGCAGCCATGTAGGTCAGCTTTTGGAATAAGTCGGCAAGTCAAGAAGAACAATAATAAAGTTACTAACACTATATGCATTTTGGTGTGGAGCTCTAAGTTTCATCATTTTTATGTAAAAGCTTTTTTTATCCTACTACAAAGGACTTGCTTGCAAATTACTACAATTGTTGGTAGTTATTGAGATGGTTCCGCCAACCAATATCTCGCTCCCAAATTATTATTAAGTCATAAACCCTCAAATTAATCCATTAATTTTAGTGTTGAGATATCCGAATACTTCCAAGTTCCAGAGGCTCAAATGTCCCGTGAATCGGGACACGGTTAATCGATTAGGTTATAACTCAGCAGGGTTTATGACTTTCCCGCAAGAATCATTCCTCCTTTAAAAGTCTTCGCACTTCATGGTGTTTGAAGACGGACGAATGAAACAGGTCTTCCAAAGAGTTCTTCCGCCAACGCCGTACTCCATCCAATCCTACCGTCTTACTTCTCTTCAGAAAACTGGCCCGCCATTGCCACTACTAGGGTCAACCCAGCCAGAGCCCATAATGGCTTGCGGCTGCACATGTAAGCTTCTCCGTCATGGGGCATCCATCCTTCTCTTCGTGGCTGGGTGAAGCTTTCGCAGGATGTCATGGCGCTTTCCATGCATCCTGCCACCACCGGTGCTCCAGGTGCCCAGCCAACCGTCCTCCACCCAAAGAGGTGATTTTCCAAGTCCATCTTGATCATTGTAGTCCATGGGTTGTCATCATCATTGACTCTCACATCTTGCTTATGAATTTCACTCATCCCAAATCCCGCTCACGAGCATAGCAAAATAACTACTACGTCCGGGTCATGGTAACAAGGGGATTGGTTCATCCTACCACATGATACTACTCAAGTTTAATGACTTCAAGATTTCACTATCGCATGCAATGGTGGTGGGTGACAACTACTAATGCACAAAAACATAGGTATAGAAATAACATGATCAAAACTTGCCTTGCCGATGATCCTCGTAGCTAAAGAGTCAGAGTAGCAAGTCAGACTCGGAAACTCTACCGAGACAAACAATAACACAATAAGCATAAAGCAATAGGATCACACAACATAACAATAGTAACATAGCACAACAAAACAATCAAAACCAAATCCAAAAGAAAAACTCAAAGAAACCAATTCAAAGTTTTCCCTTACTCCAAACAATAAGCAAAAATAGTTTTTATATAACAAAATTCTTTAATATAACCTAATCATGGTTTTAGGTTAACTTAACAGAAAAGGATCACTAAACAACTAGGAGCAAAAAGAATTAATTAAAAGCTATTATAAACCTCATTTTAGGCCTAATCCAATTTCTATTAAGAAAAATAATTTAAAACTTTTATTAATTATAAATAAAAGTTCATCTACTGGAGTGATGTAAACTAACCTAGAATAACTAATCACAAGTTAAAATAAATTAATTTACTAATTAATTAATTAGGAAAACAGAACTAGTTAATTAATTAGGATTAATTGGATTCTGTCTAAAATTAATTATTTATTAATCCTAAAATACCCAAATTAATTTCTAGGGTTTGGCAATGTCAAAATAAAGTGGTGACAAAAGAATCATGCAAAAATAATTTTTCTAACTAAAGTTATAGCAGAGATTTACTATTCTGACTAAAACAATATTAAAGCATTTTTAATTATTTTTAACATAGCTAAATATATATTTTTCAGAAACTACATAAAATTTGCAATCCAACAAAAAAAATCACTCAAAAATATTAAACAGAATAAAAGATATACATTTTTGAAATTTGAAACTATTGCCTAAACAGAAAAATCAAAATAAAAAAGAAAAGGCCTAATGGGCCAAAAATCGGTATCGTATGTTAGATAGGCTAATGGGCCCTAGGTTTAAACTAAACGAACTGCCTAATAAAATAAAAACCTAAACTAAAAATAAAACCGATCAAGCCGGGCTGGGTTTTATAACTAAAACCCAACCTTCAGGGGCTTCGACGGGTCAGCCGATCTAAGATCTAACGGGGGAGGGGATGCCGGGCCTTTACCGGACTGCGCACGGCGGCGCGGGCGGCGCGCGAGAAAAGGCCAGGCGCCGAAGGTCGGCGAAGCCCAGAAGTCCCCGGAAGACGCGCACGGGTCGGGGGTGGTCGGTGGTGTTGGGGAGGGTCGGGTGGATCAGGGTGGTGCCGGCGGCGACTTTGGCGGGCGGTGGTGAGCCTGACCGGTGAGCTCGGGAGGGAGAGGGAGAGGGGTCCGCGAGGCTGGTGGGGGAATGGGTGCGGAGGGGGCCTGGCTTTATAGCCTCGGGGGCTCTGGATGCTTTTGAAGGCATCGGTGGTCGGGGGATCTCTGGATCTCCGGGATCCCAAGGATCTCCGGGCGAAAGGGAGGGCGTGGGCCAGGGGAAGAAGACGGGGCAGGGCTCATGGGCTTGAGAGAGAGGGGATGGAACGGGCGTCGCGACCGGCCTGGGGTTTCGTGGGGGGGCTGGGCGCGGGGTGAGCTGGGCTGGCTCGGCCTGCCTCGGCTAGGCTGGGCTGCTCCTGGCTGGCTTGCTGGGCTGAAAGTGAGGCGGGACCGGGTGTGGGCCTGGGGGTGGCCTGGTTGGCGCCGGGTTTTTTTCTTTATTTTTTTAAAACAAAACAAAAAATAAAACCTAGGGTAAAATAGCTACCAAGGCTGGCTTGAGCGTAGCAACTTAATCTGCGATCCTTGGTAGGGGATGCGGAGCTCGACGCCTTGAATGAAGACCTCCTTCCAGCATCTTCAGACGGTGGTCAAGAGCTCACTCAAGGTTCGCGGGCCAGGTTATCAAACTCCCACAAACCGAAAGCCCGTTGTTGGCATCGGAGGATCCGTGATGAGCATGACCTGACTACGTTGACAAGTTTGAGCTTTGTTCACTCAGGTTTTGGACGCAGGTTTGAGTCCCGGCCGCTTCCTTCCGGGAATTACCCCATTTATAAGCTAGTCTCTTTCCAGTGAGGTGAGCCGTGTAGGGAAGCCAGGTTTGAATTGGGGCAGCTGTCTATTTAGGGTCACGCTGCTCGGTGATGTAGAACCACCCTGATTGCCAATTTCCCTTTATGGTCTCCACGAAGGAGCCCCTCGAGCCATGTAACGCGGCATCTTGCCCACTATGGCGCCCGCATCTCGCTGGCGGCCGCCTACTACCTTCGGCTTGACATTGAAGGCCTTCAGCCATAAGTTAAGGCGGGCTGGATGCAGAGAATGCCTTTATACCGGCGATGAAACGCTGAGATATTGAGGATGAAGTTCGGGGCCGATCGTGAAAATCCAAAGTAGTAGAACATGAGTCCCCTTGGATCAAATGGGTGAAGTGGAAACCTAGTCCACTGAGGAAAATGGTGAGGAACACCACCCTCTCATGGGGCCTGGGTGGGGATGAGCTGAGCCCGTCGGGAGCCGCCGCTGGCATGTCATTAGATGCAAGTATCCCGCTTCCTCAGCTTCTGATGTGTCCTTCGTGACGCAGGAGGCCATCCACTTGCCTCCTGGCCCGGACATTGGCCGAGAAGGTTGAGGTGGGATGTGCGGACTTTGGGCGCCTGAGCTCGAAAAGGCGAAAATGGATAAGCAAAGGAGGAAGAAGGCGAGATGAGAAAGGTGGATCCTCATCACCTTATATGGGCGGATTAAACTATGTGCCCCCCACTACCGGGTAACCCGCCATTCTCCCCAAGCGTCAGTAATTAATGGCATGCTGGGTTAGCCACGCTCAGATTGATGAGAACCCGGAATAAGGGACACGATCTCGCCTGGACAAGACGCCCGAGGAAACCGCTTCGCCAAGCGCACGAGGTGGGACAAGAAAACGATTCAATAAAGGCTTGTCCGTGGTGTGATGTCACGCCATGGAATACGCCAAAGAGATTGGATTTGTGTAAATATTATTCTCTCTACGGTGGTATGTGGAACTTATTTTGCAGTAGCCGACACTCATCCTTGGGTTCAAAATGTTCTATGAAGTATTCGGAGGAGGAACCCGCTTAGCAATGTCGAAGACAATCAAGACGCCGACTCGCTGCCATTGAAGCCTCGTCTGGGGCTACCGAGGGAGTCCTCGATTAGGGGTGTCCGGATGGCCGGACTATAACTCTTGGCCGGACTCCCGACTATGAAGATACAAGATTGAAGACTTGGTCCTCGTGTCCGATGGACTTTCCTGGCGGAAGGCAAGCTTATGTATACGGATATGTAGATCTCCTCCCATTGTAACCGACTCGTAACCTCTAGCCCTCTCCTCGTGTGTATATAAACCGGAGGGTTTTAGTCCAGAGGATCTAACAACAATCATACCATAGGCTAGCTTCTAGGGTTTAGCCTCTCGATCTCGTGGTAGATCTACTCTTGTACTACCCATATCATCAATATTAATCATGGTGAGTAGGTTTTACCTCCATCGAGAGGGCCCGAACCTCGGTAAAAACATCGTGTCCCTTGTCTCTGTTACCATCCGCCTAGACGCAAAGTTCGGGACCCCCACCGAGATCCGCTTTGTTTTGATAATCGACACAGCCTCATAGTCCGGATCTGTCTGGCGATCCCCCCTGCAACAAGCCTACTTCGGGTCTCAAAGGGAGGCTTATGAATGGATGCCCCTTGGTTGACGCTATCATGCGTCCGCCCGCATCGGCGGTGCATCGGGGCTTTTGCCCGCAAGGCGAACTCGGGCGCAAGATGGATCCAGAAGTCAGGATGAAGGAGGGCCGCCGCAGTAGCAAGGGAGCATCGCCACCCCGAGATGTATTACGAGGGTGTCCTGGCAGCCGGACTTGTATGCGGAGGAGTGTACCATGGATGTAATTTTTGAATGAACATACCATGTGATCCCTGTGAATGTGAAACCTAGTTCATTTGTGTTATTTAAACGCTTTGTTGAATTTAAAATATTACCTTTTGTGCAGCCGCTTATATAATCTAGGAGTTGGCCGTCACTTTCTACCCCCATGCAGTTGGGGTGTGCAAGGTGTTCGGATAAATCGAGCACTCTTTTTCCCATTTTTGGGTCCTTCGTTGAGGAGGTGCTCACAATGCAAAACGAGGCAATCGGACTATAATGCTTTATCACTCTCACTTAGCCATAGAAGTTCACAATTTTAAATTTTGGAAAGCCCCTAGTATTCGGAAGGTCAATTTGGGCGCTTATATACGCCTAAGTCGGACAAGGCCGACTCCTCGCCTGAAGCGGAAAAAGTCTTTAGGGACTTGAGACCTCTCAACAACGCATGCTCTCGCCATCATGAATCAGTTTTTGCTTTCTATTGAGGTGCTCGTCCGAAGAACCGGACACAATCGCAGTAGTTCTCCCAGGCTACCTTAGCCGATATAGCGGAACGTAAGGTACAAAACATGGGAGCTGGGCAAACCCAACTATTGACCCAAGACATGATTCGAGCTGATGCATATAGTGCTATAAGTTCGGGTGCCGACTGTCAAAAGTGTTCGGACTTCTTACGCCAGATTATGGGTATGCGAAAGCTTCCGCGCATCGGCCGCATCGTAATATACGGGTGCTGATTGTCGAAATAAACATATATAAAAAAGAATAGATAACGCAATAATAGACTAGTGCTATGCATTGTTATTCAAGGAATAAGTTGAAACGTACTAATATGAGTAGTGCAATAAGCAAAAAATAGGATTATTTAACATGTCCTATCCAAGGGCAAGCTACGGATGGTATTTCAAGCGGTATTCGCTGCTTATCATAGACCTGGGATTCCGCGCGACGTAGCTTCATACCTCCTTGGTTGTTGTATTGTGTCCGCAATCATACTGTTGGATAGGGCTTCCAGAGCGTAAGGTCCTGAAAGAGAGAGAATGATGAAGGTATTCAGCCATTAGGGCGGTTGAGCCGCACTGTGGGACGTGCCATGGTCGTGCCCCCGCCTATGCCCATGGTATTTTCAATGCGTAATTATGTACGCTCGGCATGGATTGCGTTGTTTGTCTGGGACTAGGGGGGCGACTTGCTAGGCGAGCTCAACATGCGGCCGACATCTTGCAGGTGTCTGTCGGACTTGCTTTATGGTGTCTGGGGCTTTATCGCGAATTGCTGGATTGCCTTAAGAGGTTGGTTTGTGCTTCGCCGCGAGGGTCGCAGGTGCTCTCCGCAGCGGAGCAGCTTATGTGTTTCCATTGACTGTTATGAACCCTTAGGTCCCGGCATCTTGAGCATGAGGTATGGAAGCGGTACCGCATTGAATCTTGCAAAACGGTTCGTCCAAACAGGCGTGGTAGCCATGAACGATACGATATCAAGATTAACTCCTCGCTTAAGTTTTCCGGAGATCCAAGACCACTTCCAACATGATTGAGTCCGTAATGGGCCACTACACTGGATGACACCTTTAAAGGTTGTTTTTGTGGGTTTGATTCTTAAAGGGTCTATGCCCATGTTGCGACTATATCTGATAAAGCAGATTCAGTGCCGCCGCATTCATAAGGACTCGAGGAGGTGAACTGGCGCGATGATGGGGTCTAAGACCAATGCGGCAGATCCGCCATGCGGATACTAGTGGGGTGGTCCCCGGGGC
>JAHIAM010017124.1:0-10458 GCA_021605205.1 Aegilops longissima | reverse complement strand
CAACCACGGAACCAAAATAAAGAAGATACCCCAAATGCTAACACGATCCCAATCATCCCAACGGGCACCACACCGATCATCCGAAAGACATAGTAACACCACGCCTCGTCAACTCCCACTTGAGCTCGTGGAATCACCCGACCGCCTCACGGAACCCAACAGTTTTGAAGTATCCGTGAGTCACGGGACCAGAACTCACACCAGATCAAGACTATTTAAGCTTTAGGGAGGAATAGTAGTAAAGTGGAGCGCAGGTTTACCAGCATATATGGGGCTACATCGCAAAAGAGAGCGAAAGAGAAGCAAAGCACGGCGGAAACTAGTAGTGATCAAGAAGTGATCCCAACTACTTACGCCGACATAACTCCAACACCGGTTCACTTCCGACCCGAGAAGAGACCATCACGTTACACACGCCGTTGATGTTATTTTAATTGAGGTCATCTTGGCTACAACCGACATTAACAAATTCCCATCTCTATAACCCGGCACGGCTTTCAAAGATATTACCCCAGGGGTGTCCCAACTTAGCCCATTATAAGCTCTCACGGTCAACGGGATTATTCTTCTACCGGAAGACCCGATCAATCTCGAATCCGACTACAAGACATTTCGAAAAGAAAAACAAGACCAAAGAAGCCCCGACAGCCGAAAACCCGATAGGAGCTGCAATTTCGCTCGGGCACATCCGGATGAACACTACGGACGGCAACCGAAGATGCCCGTTGCCCTGTGGTGGCACCGCAGGGTTTAGTTTGACCAACACCGAGGAGCATTGGCCCGGGTTTAAATAAGATGACCCGCTCGCAAACCCGGGAAAAGGCTTAGGTGGCAAATGGTAAAACCAATGTTGGGCCTTCCGACGAGTCTTATTCAAAGCGAATGTCAAGAGGGTCCCATAAATCACCCAACCGTAAGGAACGCAAAATCAAGGAACATAACACCGTATGACGGAAACTAGGGTGGCAAGAGGAAAAAACACTGTAAGGCCGAGCCTTCCATCCTTTACGTATATAGATGTTTAATTAGCGATATATATATTGTGATATCCCCAACAAGTAAAACATGTTCCAACAAGGAACAACATCTCCATGTTCCAACAAGGAACAAACTTCAGCCACCCAACTAGCAACGCTTATAAGGGGTGAGCAAAGCTAACATAGCCAATCAACGGTTTGCTAGAAAAGGATGGTTGGGCTGACATGGCAATATGGGTGGCATGATATAGCAAGTGGTAGGCATCCAGATAGGCATAGCAAAAGAGCAGCAACTAATAAAAGATAGAAGTGATTTTAGGGTATGGTCATCTTGCCTAATGTTCTCGAGTTGTCAAAGCTTGATCCAAAGGCTTCAACAGTTCCTCGCTCACCCGGGCCTCCTCCTACCCAAAACAACAACACAAACAAGGAACCACAAGAAACCATGCAATGCACAATCAACATGATGCAACAACATGACATGATATGGGAAGTGATATGCAATGCGAAAAGGCCCGGAAGGTAATGAAAACCGGCATCATCTTGGCAAACCAAGCATGCCATCGAAAGATGAGATGATTTCGTTAGAAATCGATAAGAGATCACCGAAACGGATGCACGGGTTGGATATGGGGCAAAACAAGAAGGTGAGAGAACTGACATAACAGCATGATGAACAAAGCCATGCACGCGTAAAACTACCTCAAGCACAAATCAAATAAATATGCACATGAAAGACAAAGCATAACATGATGCAAAAGGCATGATCATAAACTTGCCCAAATGCAGAAACTAATGCCACCACTGAGTTGGTGGGATTTTTCACCCCAAAACATATATAATATGTTAGGGTTACCGAGAGAAATCATCACAAAAACCCTAAGTCAAAACCCGCCCAAAATGGAAGTTAAAAATGGCAATTACAGATTTGGAAATGTCCCAATGGACTTGCCAAAAGAAAAGGAAACAAGGCTGGAAATGGAAAAGGGGAAAAAAAATATGCATATGGGGAGGCGCGAGGGTCGACAGGGGCCCCCCAAAGACAAAGGCGGGGGGTTTAAAAGGGGGAAAAACCATTTGGGAATCAACCCGGTCTCCCCTTTGGAACCCTGCTCGCTACCACGGGCTGGGTGGCGATCGACAGAGAAGGGCCTGCCCTTAATACTGCACGCAGGAGACGAACCGGAGAAAGAGCGAAACAGAAATAAAAAGGGGAAGGCCCCGGATTCAACCCTGTGCCGGGAGAGAGCGGGTCAAACCAGCTCGGCTAGGCTAGGGGTTCGAAGGATCGGACGCGCCTACTTGACCAAACCACTGGTCCGATCTAAGAACGAGGAGACGGACGACCCCGCGAGGCAACGGCGACAGGGGTCCCCAAGAAAACGGGCGCGACGAGGAACACCACGGAAGGCCAAGGGACGAACCCAAGGGATCGCCAACACGCGCCAAACTACTCAACCCAACAACTACAAACACGGGAGCACGCCGAGCGGAAAGAACACGGACGACCACACACGGAGATCTAACGACGACAGGAAGGAGCAGGAGGAAGTAGGTTATACCTTTACCCAAGGACAAGAAATCGCACGGAGGGGATCCCGGACGATGAGGCGGTCAATTCGCCGTTCCCCGCCGAAGAAGAAAACAGGGCCCGAAACTTGGCGATCCGCACCAGAGTCGACGCGGGGACGAAGTCGACGACGAGGAAGACGATGGACACGGCCGCAGGGTTGGGGTGGCCGGAGAGCACGCCGGCACGAGGCGCCCCCGATGGCCGGACGGAGCGGGCGGCGAACTGGTGGTTCTCACCGGCGCGGCGGAGGGAGAGGGAAACCCTAGGGGTCGGTTGAACGGAGAGGGATAAGTAGAGGGCTAGGCGACGGGTCGAGCTCACGCCCCTCTCGGGTCCCCATGGCGAGGCAGAGGAAGAGGGGGGGTGAAGAGACCAGCCGCCCAAGGGGGGGCGGGCCCACGTGACGGGCAGCGGGGACGGGAGATGGGTGCCAAGGCAGGAGAGGGAACGGCGGGCTGGGCGCCTCTCCGGGGGCCCAGGGAGCTCCGGCTTGGGAGGGGGCCTGTGGAGGGACTCACTGGTGCCATCCGCTGCTGCCTTTTTTTTTTCCTTTTAAAAATCAAAAGGAAGAGAAAAGAAAGTACAAAAGAAATGAAAAGAGTTGGGAGAAAGGAAAATATCCCCACACCGAATTCTCCACAATTTTAATAAATTGTAATGGGCATTTTTAGAGGTAGAAAATAAGACAAGTTTTGAAATATTTCAAACTTGTGTCATTTTTGAACCTGACCAAAACAACTTCAAAAGAGGAGATTAATTGGCAAGAGGTTTAGTGCAAAGAGCAAGATTTGGGGAGAAGATGAATTTTGAGAAAGGAAAATATAGCCCTTGAAAAGGAAAGAAGTAGAGGGAAGGAGGAGATGGTAATGCAAATAAGAATGGCACATGCAACCACATGACATGTAAGAGAACACCACAACCACATGATAAGAAGGGAAATGCAAGATGACAAAAGGCACAAATGCAATATGGTAAAAGAGCAAAACAAAGAAAAAGAAAAGCCCACATAACCAAACCACATGAGGCCAAGCATGACAAAACCCACAAGACTTGGATGAGGTCAAAAGATATATTGCCCAAAAGGGAAGTTTACATCCGTGGTGTTACAACACCCACCACTACAAGAGGATCTCCCCAGATCTAGGACAAAGAACTCCGACACGAGAACGGAGGTGATCCCCCCTGTAGCCTTTCGGGTGGTGTGACCACTTCACTTTCAGGAATTTGATTGACTTGTTGCAGTCTTGCCCGGGTTTCTTCAAGAATAGCAACGGGTGCTCGATAAAGAGATCTTTTGAAGGTCAATCTTCGTTGATAGTGCGCTCAGAGTCTTGAAGCACTTTGGGGCCGGACACGTGAAACACATCGCACGCTTGCAAAGTTGGATGGAAGCTCGTTGATAGGCGATCGCCTTTTGCCAATAATCTTGAAAGGACCCACGATCTAGGGGCAAGCCCTTGATACCGGGGACGAAAGGCCTTTCATTGAGAGACGCGAGGTAGACATTTCCATTTCAAAAGCCACATCACGGTGCTTATCATCATAATTTTTCCGCGATTTTGGGCTTTGAGATTCTCACAATGACTTGGCACATTTCCGCTTGGATCAAGTCCCAAGAAGTTGGCGCTCACCCCCGCACAATTGAGAGGAGGCACTTTCTGCCATAGAGAATTTCAATGGGGCCTTGCCCAACTCGCTTGGAAGCTTTGTTGTAAGAGAACTCGATAAGGAAGACAATCTTCCCACTTCATACCAAGGAAAACACAAGCCCGAGCATATCTTCAAGAATTTGATTAACTCGCCACTTGGCCACTTGTTTGAGGATGGAAAGGTGGAAACGAATGTTGGTGCCATGGTTTCAAAAGAATCCCAACTTGGAGGTAAAGATGCTGCCACGGTTCAAGAGATCACTTGGGGAATGCCGCAAAGAGACAACCGAGGTGTATAGCTCGCCAACCGAGCTGCTGTGATGGATTCTTTGATAGGAAGAAAATGAGCCACTTTAGTAAGCTTGTCAATGACAACGAAGATAGCATCATTCCCACGCTTGACTTTGGAAAGCCAACACGAAGTCCATTTCAATATGATCAAACTTCCATTCGGGAATAGCAAGAGGTTGAAGGAGACCAGCTGGTCTTTGGTGTTCGCTTCACTCTTCCGCAGACATCACACTCATTCACGAATTGAGCAATTTCCCTCATTCGAGTCCACCAATATGACTGCTTGAGGTCATGGTACATCTTCGCATTTCCGTGATGAATGGATAGAAGCGAATGAGCCCTGCTCATAATGACTTTTCTCAGATCACCCTTAGGAACCACAATCCGTCCTCAAAGAACAAAGTGTCTTTGTCATCAACGCGAAGCACTTGTACTTGAAATGCCCTTGTCGATACCACGCTTCACCTTTTTCACCATGGCATCCGAAGTTGAGCCTCACGAATCTGATCTTCCAAAGTAGGAGAGACTATGAGGTTGGCAAGAAAGCCTTGAGGAACAACTTGAAGATTCAGCTTATGGAAAGATTCACGAGATCCGCTGAAAGGGCTTGAGGATTAGATCGTTAAAGAAGCTTTCCGCTCAAAGCATCCTGAATGACATTGGCTTTGCCCGAGTATACTCAATACTTGGGTTGTACTTTGAATCATTTCACCCATCGAGTCCCTCGAGGTTGAGGTTGGGCTGAGTGAAGATGTACTTGAGACTCTTGTGATCAGTGAAAATGTCCACTTTCCTTCCCAACAAGAGATGTCTCCACGTAATCAATGCATGGACAATCGCCGCCAACTCAAGATCATGAGGGGTAGTTCTTCTCTGGGCTTCAATCAAGAGAGGTATAAGCCACAACTCTTTTCTTGCATTAACACAGACCGAGACCTTGAAGAGAAGCATCACGTAAAACTTCATATGGCTTGGATTCTCAGAGGAGTCGTAACAGAGCTGTGACGAGTTTCTCTTGAGGGTATTGAAGGCAACGTGACACTCGGGAGACCGTATATACTTACATGCTTCGGAGGAGGTTGGAAAGAGGCTTCGCAATCTTGGAGAAGTTCTCAACGAATCTTCGCAATAACTTGCAAGACCAAGAAAATCATGAGTGCTTGACATTCCGAGGAGGTTCCCAATTCACAATTGCGACACCTTCTGGATCAACAGCGATGCCCTTGGCAGAGATGATATGACCAAGATAAAGCACTTCATCAAGCCAAAATTCACATTTGGAGAACTTCGATAGAACTGATACTCCGAGCTTGTCTAGCACCAATCGCAAATGTTTGGCATGATCCTTCTTATTCTTGGAGAAGACCAAAATATCATCAAGATAGACCAAGACGAATTCATTGGTGTAGGGTTGAATATGAAGTTCATCATCCGAGAGAAAGTTGGAGGAGCATTGACGAGGCCGAAAGACATGACAAGATATTCATAAGAACCAAAGCTTGTTCAATGCTGCTTGGGGATATCTTGTTCACTAATGCGAACTGATGATACCCCATACGAAGGTCAAGCTTAGAGAACACCGAGCACCTTTGAGTTGCTCGAAAAGCTCATTGATGTTGGGAAGTGGATACTTGTTCTTGATTGTCTTCTTATTCAATGGACGGTAATCGACGAAAGTCGGTCCGCGCCATCCTTCTTCCGACAAAAAGAACACCACAACCCCAAGGAGATGAACTCGTCCGATCAAACCCAGACGCTTGTTCATCGAGCTGCTTCTTCAATTCCTTCAGCTCATCGGGTCCAAGCTTGTATGGACGCTATAAACGGGTTCAGGCTGTGCTCAAGATCGATAACGAACTCAATCGGCCGATGAGGAGGCATACCCGAAGCTCTTCCGAAAGACATCTTGGTACTCAAACGATCGAATTCAGAGATGGCATTCAGTTCGCCTTTCTCATTGAGAGAAAACAACCAATGGTTTCATCACGAGGCATAGATGATCCCATTAGAAGAGTGAGTCAATTGAATTTCTCTCGCAGCACAATCAAGCTGAGCTTTGGCTGATAAAGCCACCCATTCCGAGAATAAGATCAATATCCGAGTCACCAAGAACCACCGGTTTAGAAAGAAATCTATAATCGCCCATCTTGATAGAAACATCCGGACGCAAACATTAGATGTCATTTGCTTGCCCGGGACACAATCTTCAACGGAATAGGAATCTTTTCCATTACAAATTCATGCTTGGCAACAAAAGGTCTCAAATGAAAGAAAGCGATGCACCAAAGATCAAATAAGACTTTAGCAGAATATCATTAATCGAGATTACCCATTAGCACATCTCAAGAATCCTCCGCCTGAGCTGCATTCATCATATTGACTTTGGCATACTTTGGATTATGCTTGACCAACGCATTGCCGGAAGATTTCACAGAGGAGGAGGCGGAAGGCGCCTCGTTGAAGCACTTGTTCAAGATAGTGACCCTTCACGACACTTGTTGCAAGTGACCCTCGAGAGCGGACGGTGGTAAGGAGCACTTGACCTTGGAGCTTGAGAATTAGACTTGTTCGATAGCTTGGGTTGGGTGGTGGAAGATCCACGGCCACCGAGTTCTTCTGGTAAGGCCGACGGAACGGAGGAGGGGGCAGGTAAAACTTGCTGCTTGGCCCACTTGAGAGGACGAGGAGGACTGAATGCATCCCCGATTCTCTTCTTAGAAGCCTCGATTTGAGTTGTGCCGCTTCTTGCTTGAGAGCCATGTTGTAGAAATCATCATACTTATCCGCTCAAAAAAGACAAGAGGTAATTGCGATCTTCTCTCGCACTACCCCGAACCGATAGATCATACCTTTCATCGGTACATCTTGCTTAGCAAAACGAAGCAAGCCTCGAACTGGATATTGTATTGATAGAGACATGTTGCCCGCTTGAGATTGCGGAACCCTCACGCTTGCTCTCAACAACACTCTTCGAATGTGATGAGCTCGAAATCACGCGAACTCATCCTGTAATGACACGACCTCCTCCGAATCTTTGTATTGTCGGTACCACTCAAACAGCTTGATCCTTGTTGAAACGATGCAAACTTGACAAAGTCCTCGGTCCGACATTGCTAACCAAAGTGCTTGCAGATGTCCACTAACCAATCATCAGCCGTGGCCTCAACACGTAAACCGAAAGACTTCGCTGATTAGCGAGGAACCGACGAGAGTAGCAAAGTGTGGCTGATTGTTGCCTTGACCTTGATTGCCTTGATTGCCTTGATTGCCTTGCCTCGAAAGACGCTTCTGCAAGAGCTGCAAAATCATCTCGAGCATTGGCATTGGTGGCTGCCATAATAGCTTGCCGTGCCTCCAAGGCGGAGGTGGAGGTGGAGGTGGAGGATCGATCGATCCCCATCATTGCGATCCGGATTCGACGCTGGAGCCATCCCAAGAGGGTGACATCCGTTAGTCCTTTGATAGACAAAAGATAAGTAGAATCAACGGATAGAAATTGCAACATCTAGTCTTCACAATAAACATTCGAACAAGAATGAACGAATGAATTCCAAAAGTTAATCATCACACATCCATTAAGGAGAGAAGCCACTTATAAAAAGATATGGAAATAACATCTGACTGAGAAACAAATCGAATAAGACAACTGAAAACAAAAGGTTGGCTTTAGAATGAGCCGAACAAACACATGATAGAGATTTCACCAAAGTGTTCGTGGGGGGCCCACACGGACACGACGATAGCGGACGCCACAATGACTAACAAGACGCCCCGAATCAGCATAGCCAAGGATTCTTTAAGACGCCTCCACCATCAGAATCGACCGTGAATGGGCGGACCACTAGACGTTGAACCCCAATCTCAAATCATACATCCGCCGGAAAGAATATCCCGAAGCTACTAGAATTCCCACCTATAAACTCCCCAAACTTTCCGGTTATGCAACTGGTGTTGGGGATACAGGACACAAAATATATCACCCAAACTAACAATACCTAGATCCAAGATCCATCCGTCAACACATAACCAAGAAATCCTCGAAATCGTGGTACCTCGACCTTCTAAAAACATCCGTTATGCAAGTCATGGCAATATTCCCAAGACTCGCCACAAGATCGGGCTATCGTGGTTATCTCACCAACAACGCACAAAAGAGATTTCTGTCGGCAAAACTCGTATTCCGAATCGAACGATAAAATTGTGACGACAACACCCGGAGCTCAACTCCCCGGACACCGCCACAACCCCTAAATGTCGAGGCACCAAGAACAATGTTCGCCACAAAACCATCGGAACGATTCCAAGATACCCACGTGATCCTAAAAAATTTTAGTGAAATTTGAGGAGAGAAGAGTCAAAACTCTACGCCAGATACCTCACCGGAGCGAGAAGGGACCGGAAGTAAAAGAATCCATCTGATATATATAATCCTAAGACTCAAAACATTTTCCATTCTAGACTCAACAACGCCAAGAAACAATCAAGTAGGGGCTCTAAGTCGGGAAGGCTGATTACCAACTTGAACGCCGATGCGGCTTATATCTCCCACGTGTCGAGGCACGACTTAGAGGCATAACCGCATTGAAAGCAATGTCGCAAGTGAGGTAATCTTCACACAACCCATGTAATAATTAAGGAGAAAGGTACATAGTTGGCTTACAAGCCACTTCACACAAGACATAATTAAACATCCATCATTCGTAGTACACTCAAGGTCCGACCACGGAACCAAAATAAAGAAGATACCCCAAATGCTAACACAGATCCTCGAATCATCCCAACGGGCACCACTATCGATCATCCGAAAAGACAATAGTAACGACCACGCTCCTCGTCGAACTCCCACTTGAGCTCGTGGAATCACCGACCGGCCTCATCGAACCTCGCAACTGTTTTGAAGTATCCGTGAGTCACGGGACTCAGCAATCTCACACCCGCAGATCAAGACTATTTAAGCTTTAGGAGGACATAGTAGTAAAGTGGAGCTGCAGCAAGTTACCAGCTATATGGTGGCTACATCGCAAAGAGAGCGAGAAGAGAAGCAAAGCACGGTCGTGAAACTAGTAGTGATCAAGAAGTGATCCCGAACTACTTACGCCGACATAACTCCAACATCGTTCACTTCCCTGACCACGAGAAGAGACCATCACGGTTACACACGCGTTGATGTATTTTAATTGAGGTCATCTTTGGTTTTCTACAACCGACATTAACAAATTCCCATCTGCCTCATAACCAGGGCACGGCTTTCAAAGATATTACCCTCAGGGTGTCCCAACTTAGCCCATTATAAGCTCTCACGGTCAACGGAAGGATTATTCTTCTACCGGAAGACCCGATCAATCTCGAACCGGACTACAAGACATTTCGACAGAATAAAACAAGACCAAAGAAGCGCCTGACAGCCGACAAACCCGATAGGAGCTGCACATATCTCGCTCGTGGCACATCCGGATGAACACTACGTGACGCAACCGAAGATGCCCGTTGCCTCGTGGTGGCACCGCAGTGGTTTAGTTTGACCAACACTCGAGGAGCATTGGCCCGGGTTTAAATAAGATGACCTCGGCTCGCGAAACCCGGGGAAAAGGCTTAGGTGGCAAATGGTAAAACCAATGTTGGGCCTTTGCCGGACGAGTCTTATTCAAAGCGAACTGTCAAGGGGGTCCCATAAATCACCCAACCGTAAGGAACGCAAAATCAAGGAACATAACACCGTATGACGGAAACTAGGTGGCAAGAGGGAACAAAACACTGCATAAGGCCGAGCCTTCCATCCTTTACCGTATATAGATGTGTTAATTAGCGATATATATATTGTGATATCCCCAACAAGTAAAACATGTTCCAACAAGGAACAACATCTCCATGTTCCAACAAGGAACAAACTTCAGCTTCACCGCAACTAGCAACGCTTATAAGAGGGCTGAGCAAAGGTAACATAGCCAATCAACGGTTTGCTAGGAAA
>JAHIAM010017121.1:0-11266 GCA_021605205.1 Aegilops longissima | reverse complement strand
TCCATTTTAGCAACAATGTCTTGCCTTGGATCTATGATAGAAGGTGTACCCAACATTTTCTTTTGGGTATCCTATGAAGACGATTCGATTTGGGTTTGAGCTATCGTTGAAACTTTTTCACATAAGCATTGCAACCTCAAACTTTAAGAAACAAACTTAGGTTTCGCCAAACCATAGTTCATACGGTCGCCCCAACGGATTTAGATGGTGCCCTATTTAACGGAATGTAGTTGTCTCTAATGCATAACCCCAAAACGATAGTGGTAATCGGTAAGAAACACATAGACCGCACCATATCTAATAAAGACGGTTAGATGTTCGACACCCATTAAGGGTGTTCCGTATGAGTAGTGAAACTATTTCAATTGTTTTAACAAGACCAAACTGAAGTCAAATATTCTTTCCAACGATCGAGAAACTTTTTTTCTTGTTACGATTTTTCAACTTCTCTGAAATTTTTGAACTTTTCAAATGTTTGATTATGCTTCATTAAGTAGATATACCCATTCGCTCAAATCATCGTGAAGGCAAAATAATGATACTTGTCGAGCCTTAATATTCACCCACATACAAAGATGTATGATTTCCAACAAATCTTTGTCGTGCATTGTTCCGAGAACGGAGTCTTAGTCATCTTGCCCATGAGGCATGGTTCCAAGCATCAAGTGATTCATAATCAAGTGATTCCAAAAGTCCATTAGCATGGAGTTTCTTCATGCGCTTACACCAATATGACCAAGCGGCAAGCACAAACAAGTTACTATCATTATTAACTTTGCATCTTTTGGTTTCAATATTATGAATATGTTATCACCGATCGAGATCCAAAAACCATTTTCATTAGGTGTAACCATAAAGTTTTATTCATGTAAATAGAACAACAATTTATTCTTTACTTAAATGAATAACCGATTGCAATAAACATGATCAAATCATATTCATGCTCAACACAAACACCAAATAACATTATTTAGGTTCAACACTAATCCTGAAATTATAGGAGCATGGGATGATATATCAATCTTGGAACTATTTCCAACACATCATCACCCGCCCAACTAGTTTCTGCTTATTCTGCAACCCCTGCCGAAAGTTACTCCTTAGCAACCAACAAGTATCAAATACTGGGCTACTATAAACACTAGTAAGGACACATCAATAACCTGTATATCAAATACACCTTGTTCACTTTGCCATCCTTCTTATCCACCAAATATTGGGCATTTCCGCCCGGACCATTTCCTTTCAAAGGGAAGCACTTCCGGTTTGGTCCAGCTTTGGTCTTCTTCACGGGAGTGACAACTTGTTTGCCATTCTACTTGAAGTTTCCCTTTTTCCCTTTCCCTTTCTTGAAACTAGTGGTCTTGTCAATCATCAACACTTGATGCTCTTTTCTTGATTTCTACCTTCCGATTTCAACATCATAAGAGCTCAGAATCATTTTCGCCATCCCTTGCATACTATAGTTCATCACGAAGTTCTAGTAACTTAGTGATGGTGACTAGAGAATTCTGTCAATCACTATCTTATCTGTGAAGATTAACTCCCACTTGATTCAAGCGATTTAAGTACCTGCATAATCTGAGCACATGCTCACTAGTTGAGCGATTCTCTCCATCTTTTAGCTATAGAACTTGTTGGAGACTTCATACTCTCAACTCGGTATTTGCGGAAATATTAACTGCAACTCCTGAAACATCTCATATGGTCCATGACGCTCAAAACGCCCTTGAAGTCACAATTCTAAGACGTTAAGCATGGTGCACTAAACTATCAAGTAGTCATCATATTGAGCTAGCCAAACGCTCATAACGCTCCATCCGCTCTCCGCATAGGTCCGCTACCTAGCGTGCATCAAGGACATAATTTTCTCGGCAGCAATGAGGATAAACCCGATCACGATCCAATCCACATCATTGCTACTAACATTTTTCAACATAATTTTCTCTAGGAACATATCAAAATAAACATATGAAAGCAACAACGCGAGCTATTGATCTACAACATAATTTGCAAAATACTACCAGACTAAGTTCATGATAAATTTAAGTTCAATTAATCATATTACTTAAGAACTCCCACCTGATGCACATCTCTAGTCATCTAAGTGATCACGTAATCCAAATCAACTAAACCATAACCGATCATCACGTGAGATGGAGTAGTTTTCAGGGTGAACATCACTATGTTGATCATATCTACTATATGATTCACGCCGACCTTTCGGTCTCCGTGTTCCGAGGCCATATCTCGCATATGCTAGGCTCGCAAGTTTAACTGAGTATTCGCGGTGCAAAACTGGCTTGCACCCGCTGTAGATGGACGTTGAGCTTATCACACCCGATCATCACGCGGGTGTCCGGGCACGATTTAACTTTGGCAACGGTGCATACTCGGGAGAACACTTCTTGATAATTTAGTGAGAGATCATCTTAAAATGCTACCCAATCAAAGCAAGATAAGATGCATAAAGGATAAACATCACATGCAATCAATATAAGTGATATGATATGGACATCACCATCTTGTGCTTGTGATTCCATCTCCGAGCACCGCCATGATCACCATCGCCACCGCCGCCGACACCTTGATCTCCATCGTAGCATCGTTGTCGCCTCGCCAACTATTGCTTCTACGATTATCGCTACCGCTTAGTGATAAAGTAAAGCAATTATGTGGCGTTGCATTTCATACAATTAAGCGACAACCATATGGCTCTCGCCACTGTCGATAACTTCGTTACAAAACATGATCATATCATACAATAAAATATAGCATCACGCCTTGACCATATCACATCACAACATGCCTCGCAAAACAAGTTAGCCGCCCTCTACTTTGTTGTTGCAAGTTTTACGTGGCTGCTACGGGCTGAGCAAGAACCGTTTACCTACGATCAAAACCACAACGATAATTCGTCAGTTAGTGATGTTTTAACCTTCGCAAGGACCGGGCGAGCTACACTCGGTTCAACTAAAGTTGAGAAACCGACACCCGCCACCACCATTGCGTAAAGCACGCCGGTAGAACCAGTCGCCGTAAGCGTATGCGTAATGTCGGTCTGGCCGCTTCATCCAACAATACCGCCAACCAAAGTATGACATGCTGGTAAGCAAGATGACTTGTATCGCCCACAACTCACTTGTGTTCTACTGCATATAACATCTACGACAAAACCTGCTCGATGCCACCGTGGGGAACGAGTAATTTCAAAATTTCCACGCACACGCAAGGATCATGGTGATGCATAGCAACGAGAGGGTGAGTGTTGTCCACGCACTCGTGAGACCGTAAGCGGAAGTGTTATGACAACGCGTTGATGTAGTCGACGCTTCACGATCCGACCGTCCAAGACCGAACGACGGCACCTCCGAAGTTCAGCACACGCTCAGCTCGATGACGATCCCCGGCCCGATCCAGCAAAGCATCGGGAGGAGTTTCACAAGACGACGGCGCGGTGATGATCTTGATGTTCTATTGTCGCAGGCTTCGCTAAGCACCGCTACAATATGCCCGAGGTGGAATATGGTGGAGGGGGGCACCGACACGGCTAAGGAACGATCACGAAGATCAACTTGGTGTCATGGGTGCCCCCGCCTAGATATAAAGGAGTGGAGGAGGGGAGGGCCGGCCTCTATGGCGCGCCTAGGTGTTGGGCCTACGGTAGGGTGCGCCGATCGCAAATTAAAATTCCTACACGCAGAACATCCAGAACATGCTACGGAGATGGATCACGTCGTTACCACTAGACGCGCAGCGCGTGCAGCGAAGAAGAGTTGGGGCAGCGCTCCTGCGGATCGCCTCCTCTCGCTCGATCTCCCTCGAGCGCCGTGTCCGATCCCACGACGAAGTTCGCCGAGCGGCGCAAGTGCACCGCCTAACGGTATCCGAAGCGCAAGGGAGGAACGCGTGCGGCGGACTGCTAGGTCCGATCACATCACGGCAAAGTGGAGGTGGCTATTCGCAACACATGCAAACCCTAGTCGCAGGCCAAGCGATCGCCTCCCGAGGCCAAAAGGCGCTTCCTTCGCTCAAAGTGTGCCGCACCTCCACTTTATATAGGCGTCCGTCAGCTCAACACTTGGGCCTCGACGGACCCTAAAGCTCAAAGTCTACTCGGTCACGTTCCTAGTCCAGCCGGATCACATCCGACCAAAGGTCCTCACGAACCGACCTCGAGGTTCCTTCCCTGCTGCCAACCTTAGGTTCAAGTCGGCTTGGTCACAGCTCGGTCACCTCCGACCAGACGGTTGGTAGCGGCCTCTAGCAAGGCGTCACCACCAAGCGCATTTATGAAGCTGGTTAGGCAACCTGTACATCATACTTCCATTCCTTTTGCCACACGATATATGTTGTCGGGCTCAAGGCGAGACTGCATCCTTGTGCTAGCTCGACCTCTTCTCGCTCCATATGCCGACCACAACTGGATTATCTCATAATCGTTGTCGATGGCCATGCTGTTCTGGTCGATCACACGAGGGCCCAGAGTATATCTCTCCTGATCGAGGGGCAATCCCATCTTGCTCGACCATGTCTCGCAAGCATGGGATTGGACAAACCCAAACCTACCTTTGTAACTACCCAACACGGAGTAGCGCTTGGTCGGCCCAAAGCAAGTCTATCACCATCTCAAGTACATGCGCCACCAGGTCTTAGGACATAGAATGCATGTTGTACTAGAGACTCACGATGACATATCGCTATGCCTCATAGTTGGGTCTGTCCGACTCGACCTTATTCGACTGGATCCGACTATGTCGAATCCACCAGACTTTCCAAGTCCATATTATCTGGTTAGCATCCAATGCTCCATGGCTAGTGAGACCGAGCCATCGACCGTGTCATATGTTAGTCTAGTCGGCCGCAGGTCCACACAGCCCTTTGATTAGGGACCTTTAGGACAGTCATCATACAATGCATAGTCCCACAAACAAGTCACGATTTGCCGATACACATAATTGATAATGTCCAAGGACTATCTTTATTCATAAACACATAGGAAACATCATCATACATGATTGCCTCTAGGCATATCTCCAACAGTCTCCCACTTGCACTAGAGTCAATCAAATAGACATCGAATGCCCATAGCTCTAACGTGCCCTCATGCTTGGGTTGTGGAAGCGGCTTAGTCAACGGATCGCAACATTCGTGATCCGTGAATCTTGCATAACTCTACATCACCATTCTTTACGATCTTTCAGACGTGATATTTCCGGTCTATGTGTCCACCTTGTGGTGATTCCTCGGCTCCTTGGCTTGTGCGATGGCACCGAATTATCACAATAAAGGTCCAACGGTTTCACCGAGGCTGGGAAAATACCAAGATCATCCGTAAAATGTCGGATCCAAACACCTTCCTTTGCGCTTCAAAGCCGCAATGTATTAGGCTTCGTGAGAATCGCCACCGATCCGCTTGGAACTCATCTAGTGCACTGCTCCTCCGTTCAGACGCATTCAATCCGGACGTGATCGACATCATCTCGCCGGCTTGGAAACTAGCATCGACGAACTCCTCACGACTAGCTCTTCCTCACCTCCATAAACTAGGAACATCTCTTTAGTCCTTTTCGTGTACTTCAAAATAGTCTTTACCGCTGCCCAAAGGATTCTCACCGGTTGGCCTGGTATCTACTTGTTAGGCTTATTGCAAAAGCAACATCAGGCCTTGTACATATCATGGCATACATGATGGATCCGATTGTCGAGGCATACGGAATCTTACTCATCCCGCTTCACTCATCGATGTCGAGGACTCGAGTCTCGCTTAGCCCTATACCATGTGAGAGCGGCAAGAACCCTTTCTTCGCTTCACCATGTTGAACCGCTTCAACACTTTATCTATGTACGCGTTCGCTTAAGCCGAGCAGCCTCCTTGATCTATCTCTATAGATCTTAATGCCTAAAATATAGATCGCCTCACCAAGGTCCTTCATCGAAAACTTGCCATTCAATGATCCTCGACCGAAGTTTAACATCGAAACATCGTTCCCGATCAGTAGTATGTCGTCCACATACAAGATCAAAAACACTATCGAGCTCCCACTTAACTTCTTGTATAAACAAGAGTCCCTTCGCTTTTGATGAAACCGAGACCAAGACGCACCTCATCAAAACGAATGTTCCAACTCCGAGATGCTTGCTTCAACCCATAAATGGATCTCTTGAGCTTGCATACCTTACTAGTGCTAGTCGATCGACAAAACCCTCGGCTGTATCATATACACGCCCTAAAATTTCCGTGAAGGAAAGCCGCCTTGACATCCATCCGCCATATCTCGTAATCAAAATATGCAGCTATAGCTAGTATGATCCTTACCGATTTCAGCATCGCACCGCTAGTAAGTCTCATCGTAGTCAACTCCTTGAACTTGTCCATAACCTTTAGCGAAAGCCCAGCTTGTGGATCTGAACATTTCCATCCACATCGGTTTTCTTCTTAAAGACCCATTTGCAACCAATGGCAAGTTAGTGTGGATCAACCAAGTCCCACTTGATTCTCATCCATGGACTTTAACTCGATCTCATGGCCTCTAGCCATGCCTCGAATCTGGCTCACCATCGCCCGAACGTGGGCCGCCTGCCGCTTAGCAACATACATCGCGACTCGCGCAATCTTTCCGACTCGGTTCCGGCGCCCACTACGGGTTCCCCGATCGACCGATGATTTCATCACCGCCGAGCCGCCTCGAGTGGTCCTCGAATTTCTTCGAGTCAAGGCCCTCCCACCGGCCTCCCGACCGAGAAACTCTTCTCAAGGAAAACCCTGCCCGAGCAACAAACACTTTGTTCTCTTCCCTTGTAGAAGCTATATCCCAAGGTTTCTGTATCCCATTTAATATGCATTTATCCGACTTGGGTGTAAGCTTGTCCGACATAAGTCGCTTGACAAATGCTTCACAACCCCAAATCTTTAGAAAGACAAACCGACTCTTCCCCCACATCTCATGCGTGTCTTGTCTACGGATTTTGATGGTACCCTATTATGTGAAAGCTGCGCTTCTAGAGCGATCCCCAAAATGACAAGGGTAAATCCGATTTGCTCATCATAGACCGGACCATGTCCAACAAGGTCCTATTCCTCCGCTCGACACGCCATTTCTCTATGGCGCACTTGAGGTGTGAGCCGAGGTACTATACCTCGACTTTTCGATGATCATCGAACTCCCGGCTCATGTACTCACCTCCACGATCGATCGCAGGTTTTATAGTCTTGCCGAGCTGATTCTCAACCTCGCTTTGAAACTCTTTGAACTTTTCAAAAGTCTCCGACTTGTGCCTCATCAAATAGATATATCCATATCTACTCAAGTCGCCGGTAAAAGTCAAGGCATCGATAGCCACCCCGGTTGTGCTCATTGGACCACACATCACTATGTATAAGTTCCAATAGTCGGACGCCTCTCGCAACTCTTTGCGAAAGGAGACTTAGTCATCTTGCCGAGCAAGCATGATTCACATGTCTCGAACGACCAAGTTGGACGGGTTAGGAGCCCATCATCATGGAGCTTTTCATGCCTTTCGCATTAATGTTCCAAGCCGGCAATGCCGTAAGTATGTCGATTTATCTCATTAGGCTTATGCCTTCGACATTTACGTTATAGACCGGTTCCTTCTAGATTCAATATAAATAGCCCATCAACAATGGGTGCATAGCCGGGAACATACCATTCAAAAATATCGAACAACCATTGTCCTTTAAATTGAATTCATAACCTTGACTCATCAAACATGAGGCGAAATAATGTTCCGACTAAGTGCAGGAATGTAATAACAATTATTCAATTCCATAATGAATCCGTATGAAGTCGGAGCTGCATCGCGTCGACCTCCAACGCAGCAACTCTTGCTTTGTTGCCGAACCGATGTCAATCTCCCTTGTGCCACACGCCTAGTTCTTACCAGCCCCTCATCGAAGTTGCAAATATGAACAACCGATCCGTATCAAATACCCAAGAGCTACTAGGTATGTCGCAAGGTAAATGTCTATAACATATGCAAAAGTGTACCTTTGCTCAAGAAGCATTTCCGCCTTCTTGCCATGCTCGCAAGCCACTTGCTACAGCCTCTTCCAAAGGACCGGTCTCCTTGCAATGAAAACAAACGGTCTTTTGAGTCCGTCCGATTTCGCAGCGCAGGTTACCATCTCCGGTCTTTGCCTTAGCCTTCTTCTAGACCAACTCTTCTTGAACTTTTCGCACCATCAACACTTGATGCGCCTTCTTAATATCCTGCTCGCCACCTTGAGCATCCCATGCAATTCAGTGAGCTTTATCCATGCCATGCATAGGATAGTTCGAGATGAACGCCCCATAGCGGCGGAAGAGAACCCGAACGCATCTCAGAGTCAGCTCATCCAAGAGCGGAAGCCCAAACGATCCAAAGCTTGCACATATCCGATCATCTTGATCACATGTGGCTCGTGGATCACCTTCCTTCAGCTTGCAATCCATCAAGGATCGCCAAACGCTGAACCTTTCGTCCTAGCTCGGTTCGAAACATGCTCTTGAGACTCTCGATCATATCGTAAGCCTCAACGTTTCAAATGCTGTTGCAAATCGGCTCCATAAGCCAAGATCACAACCGATCTCCGCTGATTCATCAACGAAGCTCGTAGGCATTTTAGTGTGGCACTAGCATTATCCAGGTTCCTCCGAAGTGGATCCTCTAGAACATGTTCCTTTTATCGTGCTTGAGAACAATTTCAGATTTCTATACCGTGGTAAAGTTTGTTCCATTCAGTTTATCCTTTTCCGAATTGATTTCAATGCAAAGTTGGGTTGAGCAGGTGGTGCCATTGATCTACAAATGTAAAACATGCAATCACTAAGCAATGTGTTTATGTAGAGTAGTTCTAGCCTCAAAGTAAATACTCCCATCAAGTCAAGATCCTCCGCAAACTCTCGTTGATTCAGGATCCACTAGCGATGCGACTAGTGAGCTTTAGCATCAGCTAGCCAACATACCTATTCGGTAAGCAACCTTGCTAATCGATTCTATATCGACTTCCGGTCGGGAAGGTATCTCATACCCCTGCCCCAACCTCTTTGCCACAAGGCCCAAAACCGCTTTTGATAGCCTTGTCAAGTTAACTCGATGTAGTGATGTCCGTGTCCCACATTAACCCTTCGCCAAGGACACCCAAAGAAGACCCCAAATTTATGAGCCCACTACTAGACGATTTTGACGAAGGTGCAACATCGGGATGGCAATTCACTTGATATTCATGAGGATCTTTCTACCATTCTAACATGCATAGAAACAAAGAAGCATAACAATCACAAAATAACACATATTGTGAAATAGTATGGCTCTTCATGGACGCTCTTCCGTGTCGGCCCGACCATGACCATCTACATCCATCTTGTTTGTCACGCCGGACGCCAAGCCACCAACTTGATCTCTATTATCCAACTACTACAACTAGTAATGAATTTACATAGAGTCACAAGTCGACACGCAGGTCATTATACATTATAATGACAGCACTTTTTCTGCCGTCGACAAACATGACACGCAGCCAAGATAAATTACACACATGCATCACATCACATGAGCTATACTATTCACATCAAACCTGCAAAACAAAGTTATGCATAGAATCACATTCTACCGGTTTTGTGTCGGTACGAATACACGGCGCCACGCATTACGGGCGGTCCGCTAGCCTAGCGGGGTTCGGCAGCCTTGGCAGCGCCGACGCTTTCGAAATCAGATCACATCTCAACTCCGATCACGCCAATTCTCCGATCGACCGATCTTATCGATCATCGCTAATCCGATTCGATTTACGCTTCACCGTTAACCCGATGGCGGATGACCGACGGTAGGGGTAGATCGGTCACCACCTCATCGATCCCGATTTACGTAAAACATAGCCTCAACGATCCCCATGTGCGTTGATCACATCAACCGCACATAGCCGATCTTATCAAGGACAACAGATCTCATCCGCCACCCACATATCTAATATGCATACGATCTGAATCCAAATCCTATAGCAGGCTCGATACCACCGGGCTCTACTAAGGGTGCGCCGACCGCAAATTAAAAAATTCCTACACGGTAACATCCAGAACATGCTACGGAGATGGATCACAGTTCGTTACCACTAGACGCCAGCCAGGTGCACGAAGAAGAGTTGGGGCAGCTCCGCGGATCGCCTCCTCCTCGCTCGATCTCCCTCGAGCGCCGGTGTCCGATCCCACGACGACGCGGAGCGGCGCAAGTGCACCGCCTAACGGATCCGAGGCGGGAGGAACGCCGCGGCGGACTGCTAGGTCCGATCACACAATGGGCAGAGGGAGGTGGCTATTCGCAACACATGCAAACCCTAGTCGCAGCCGCGATCTGCCCCGAGGCCAAAGGCCTCTCCTTCTCTGAGTGTGCCGCACTCCACTTTATATAGGCGTCTGAGCTCAACACTTGGGCCTCGACGACCCTAAAGTCAAAGTCTATTTCGGTCACGCCTAGTCCAGCTGGATCACATCCGACCAAAGGTCCTAGGAACCGACCTCGAGGTTCCTTCCTTGCCGACCTTAGGTTCAAGTCGGCTTGGTCACGTCGATCACCTCCGACCTGACGGTTGGTAGCGCCTCTAGCAAGGCGCACACCACCGCGCACGATGAAGCTGGTTAGGCTAACTCCGTACATCATACTTCCATTCCTTTTGCCACACGATATATGTTGTCGGGCTCAAGGCTAGACTCCATCCTTGTGCTAGCCTGACCTCTTCTCGCTCCAAGGATACCGACCACAACTGGATTTTCTCATAATCGTTGTCGATGGCCATGTTGTTCCTGGTCGATCCACGAGGGGCCCAGAGTATATCTCTCCGGATCGGAGGGCAATCCCATCTTGCTCGACCATGTCTCGCAGATGGGATTGACAAACCCAAACCTACCTTTGTAACTACCACCACGAGTAGGCTTTCGGCCCAAAGCAAGTCTATCACCATCTCGAGTACATGCGCCACTCAGGTCTTAGGACATAGAACGATGTTGTACTAGAGACTCATGATGACATATCGCGCCTCATAGTTTCCGTCCACTGACCTTATTTCCGACTCGATCCGACCATGTCGAATCCGCCCGCACCTTTCCAAGTCCATATTATCCGTTAGCATCCAATGCTCCATGGCTAGTGAGACCGAGCCATCGACGGTCATATGCTAGTCTAGCCCCGGCCCACACAACCCTTTCGACTAGGGACCTTTAGGACAGCCACAACAATGCATAGTCCCACAAACAAGTCAATGGAAACCTCG
>JAHIAM010017120.1:0-14742 GCA_021605205.1 Aegilops longissima | reverse complement strand
TGGTGGAACTCATCCCCGACACTTTCTGGATCGGTGGGATCGCCATCGATGAACGGTGGGAACCGGAGGTGCCGCGTCGGTGCTTGGATCGGTCGGATCGTGAAGCGCCGACTACATCAACCGCTTGTTATAACGCCGCTTTCTCCGAGGTACGTGGCACATCTCCTCTCGTGCTATGCCATCACCATGGTCTTGCGTGATCGTAGGAAATTTTTGAAATTACTACGTCCCCAACAAAGGCATCCGAGCCTGGTTTTATGCGTTGATGTCATGTGCACGGTAGAACACAAGTGAGTTGTGGGCGATACAAGTCATACCGCCTACCAAAGATGTCATACTTTGGTTCAGCGGTATTGGAGATGAAGCGGCCGGACCGACATTACGCAGACGCTTACGGAGACTGGTTTCACCGCCGAGCACTGCTTGCTTAAAGGTGACCGCGGTGTCTCCTCTCACTTTAGTTGAACCGAGTATGACTACGCCCGGTCCTTGAGAAGGTTAAACGAGTCTATTTGACAAACTATCGCGTGGTTTTGATGCGAGGTAAGAACGGTTCTTGCTCAGCCCGTAGCAGCAGTAAAACTTGCAACAACAAAGTAGAGGACGCCTAACTTGTTTTTGCAGGGCATGTTGTGATGTGATATGGTCAAGACGTGATGCTATATTTTATTGTATGAGATGATCATGTTTTGTAACCGAAGTTATCGGCAATCGGCAGGAGCCATATGGTTGTCGCTTATTGTATGAAATGCAACGCCATGTAATTGCTTTACTTTATCACTAAGGAGTAGCGATAGTCGAGAAGCAATAGTTGGCGAGCGACAACGATGCTACGATGGAGATCAAGGTGTCGCACGGTGACGATGGTGATCATGACTGCTTCGATGGAGATCACAAGCACAAGATGATGATGACCATATCATATCACTTATATTGATTGCATGTGATGTTTATCCTTTATGCATCTTATCTTGCTTTGATTGACGTAGCATTATAAGATGATCTCTCACCAAAATTATCAAGAAGTGTTCTCCCGAGTATGCACCGCTATGAAAGTTCTTCGTCGAGACACCACGTGATGATCGGGGTGATAGGCTCTACGCTCAAATACACGGGTGCAAAACAGTTGCCACGCGAATACTCAGGTTAAACTTGACGAGCCTAGCATATAAAGATATGGCCTCGGAACACGGAGACCGAAAGGTCGAGCGTGAATCATATAGTAGATATGATCAACATAGTGATGTTCACCATTAAAACTACTCCATCTCACGTGATGATCGGACATGGTTTAGTTGATTTGGATCACGAATCACTTAGATGACTAGAGAGATGTCCGCTAAGTGGGAGTTCTTAAGTAATATGATTAATTGAACTTTAATTTATCATGAACTTAGTCCGTAGTATTTTGCAAATTATGTTGTAGATCAATAGCTCGCGTTGTTGCTTCCCTATGTTTTCATATGTGTTCCTAGAGAAAATTGTATTGAAAGATGTTAGTAGCAATGATGCGGATTGGATCTGTGATCCGAGGTTTATCCTCATTGCTGCGCAGAAGAATTTGTCCTTAATGCACCGCTAGGTGAGACCTATTGCAGGAGGATGCGACGTTATGAACGCTTTAGCTCAATATGAGGACATCGACGTTATAAACGCTTTAGCTAATATGATGACTACTTGATAGTTTAGTGCACCATGCTTAACGGCTTAGAATCGGGACTTCAAAGACGTTTTGAACGCATGGACCATATGAGATGTTCCAGAATTGAAGTTAATATTTCAAGCAAATACCGAGTTGAGAGATATGAAGTTCCAACAAGTTCTATAGCTAAAAGATGGAGGAGAATCGCTCAACTAGTGAGCATGTGCTCAGATTGTCCGAGTACTTCAATCGCTTGAATCAAGTGGGAGTTAATCTTCCGATAAGATAGTGATTGAAGAATTCTTCTAGTCACCATCACTAAGTTAGTAGAACCGTGATGAACTATAGTATGCAAGGATGACAAAAGATTTCGAGCTCTTCGCGATGCTAAAATCGGAAGGTAGAAATCAAGAAAACATCAAGTGTTGATGGTTGACAAGACCACTAGTCTCAAGGAAAATGCAAAGGAAGAAGGGAACTTCAAAAGAACGGCAAGCAAGTTGCTACCGGTGAAGAAGCCCAAGTTTGGACCTAAGCCGAGACTAAGTGCTTTTGCTACAATGGAATTGGTCATCGAAGGGAACTACCCGTTTTGGCGGATAAGAAGGATGGCAAAGTGAACAAAGGTATATTTGATATACAGATTATTGATGTATATTTTACTAGTGTTCATAGCAACCCTCGGTATTTGATACTGATTCTGCTAAGAGTAGTAACTCAAAATGGAGTTGCAGAATGAAAGAAACTAGTTGAAGGGAATGACGATGAGTGTTGGAAGTAGTTCCAAGATTGATGTGATCATCATCGCACACCCTATATTTCGGGATTAGTGTTAAACCTAAATAAATGTTATTTGGTGTTTGCGTGAGCATGAATATGATTTGATCATGTTTATTGCAAAACGGTTATTCATTTAAAGTCAAGAATAATTGTTGTTCTGTTAAATGAATAAAACCTTCGATGGTCATACACCCAATGAAAATAGTTTTCAAAACGGTTATTCATTTAAAGTCAAAGAATAATTGTTGTTCGCTTAAATGAATAAAACCTTCAATGGTCATACACCCAATGAAAATAGTTTGTTGGATCTCGATCAGAATACACATATTCATAATATTGATGCCAAAAGATGCAAAGTTAATAATGATAGTGCAACTTATTTGTGGCACGCCGCTTAGGTCATATTGTGTAAAGCGATGAAGAAACTCCATGCCGATGGAATTTTGGAATCACTTGATTATGAATCACTTGATGCTTGTAACCATGCCTTATGGGCAAGATGACTAAAGACTCGTTCTCCGAACAATGGAGCAGCAAATGACTTATTGGAAATAATACATCGATGTATGCGGTCCGATGAGTGTTAAAGCTCACGCAAGTATCGTATTTTCGACCTTCACAAGATGATTTGAGTAGATATGGGTATATCTACTTGATGAAACATAAGTCTGAAATAGTTGAAAGGTTCAAAGAATTTCAGAGTGAAGTGGAAAATCATCGTAACAAGAAAATAAAGTTTCGCGATCCGATTGTGGAGATGAATATTTGAGTTACGAGTTTGGTCTTCAATTGAAACAATATGGAATAGTTTCACAGCTTACGCCACCGGAACACCATAAAGTAATGGTATGTCCGAACGTCATAACGTATTTCATTTTTGATATGGTGCGATCAATGATGTCTCTTACCGATTTACCAATATCGCTTTGGGGTTATGCATTAGAGACAATGCATTCACGCTAATAGGGCACCATCTAAACCGCTGAGATGACACCGTATGAACTATGGTTTAACAAGAAACCTAGTCTCGTTTCTTAAAAGTTTGAGTTGTGATGCTTATGTGAAAAGTTTTCACCGATAAGCTCGAACCCAAATCGAGAAGTGCGCTTCATAGAATACCCAAAAGAAAAGTTGGGTACACCTCCTATCACAGATCCGAAGGCAAGTTTTTCGTTGTTAAGATGGATCCTTTCTAGAGAAGAAGTCTCTCGAAGAAGTGAGTGGAGGAAAGTAGAAACTTGATGAGGTAATTGTACCTTCTCCCTTATTGGAAAGTAGTTCATCACGTAAATCAGTTCCATGATTCCTACACCAATTAGTGAGGAAGTTTATGATGATGATCATGAAACTTCAGATCAAGTTGCTACTAAACCTCGAGGTCTTCCAGATAAGATCCGCACTGAGTGGTACGTAATCGTGTTCGGAAATCATGTTACTAGACCATGATGAACCTACAAACTGTGAGGAAGCGATGATGAGCCTAGATTCGAAATGGCTTGAGGCCATGAAATCTGAGATGGGATCCATGTATGAGAACAAAGTATGGACTTTGATGGAGTTGTTCGATGATCGGCAAGCCATGTTATATAAATGGATCTTCAAGAGGAAGATGATGCTGATAGTAGTGTTACTATCTCAAAGCTCGACTTGTCGCAAAAGGTTTTCGACAAGTTCAAGGTGTTGACTACAATGAGATTTTCTCAATCGTAGCGATTCTTAAGTCTGTCCGAATCATGTTAGCAATTGCCACATTTTATGAAATCGGCAAATGGATGTCAAAATAATTCTTTAAAGGATTTTTAAAGAAGGTTTTTGAAACCAGAATTTTTGCAACCTAAAAACTAAAAAAATAAAAATGGGCCCAAATCCTTGATCCATTTTTCAATGGAGGAACCATTCGAGTTAATATAGTTTTGAAGGTTGATCAAAGTAGTTTTTCTGGTTTTTTGAAAGGGTTTTTCAAAGAAAGGAAAGGGGAATAAAATTTCGAAAGGGTTTTGAATAAATTTGTAAAGTTTTGAATTTTTAAACTAAAAAGGGGTTTTGGGAAATTTTCAAAAGAAAACCCTGTGGGTAAATTTGACAACCCTTTAAGTTTTTAATATACATTCTTTCAATATTTTAATTTCCAAATGAAATTTAAAGGGGAGTCGCCCGTGTTAAAAGGTTAAATTAAAAAATTTTCAAAAACCCAAAGGGCAAAAATAAGAAATGGAAAGGTAAACCCCGGGGAATAACCAAGACTTTTGGCTTTTTGGTAAAACTATATTGTATTTAATTCATTTAAATTTAAATATTTTAAAGTCCAACAATTCAAAAATAGTTTCAAATTCAAAAATTATTTTCAGAAAAATGGTTTGAAAAATAAAACAAAAAAAAAATGAAAACAAAATAATAAAGAGGGAGAAAAATTTTCCAAATTTAATTTTTTTTTCCCCTCCCCAAATTTTTCCCAACCCAACAGGGCCACTGTTTTATTTGCCAAACAAACCCAAAAGCCGAGCGCCACCTCCTCCCCGCCCGCCGTTCTCGACGCCCGAGATGCCACGCGCCCCCGAACCCCCGCCCCCTTCCTCACTCCGATTCTCTCGCCTCTTCCCCGAAGTCACTGAACGGAGCCCCCACCCAAAAGCTCCATCGCCCCGCCACCCCTTCTCCCCCCATGCCCCGGTCCCCGGCCCCTCCTCCTCCTCACGTTCCGGGAGCCCCAGGCGCCCCCCACGCTTTTCCCTTCGACCCCCGGCTGCCGCCAATTCATGGCCTGTTCCCGGTCCTGATGATCGTGACTCACGGGAGCCCCGAGTCGCTTCCCTCTTCCCCACTGCCCTCCCTTTAACTGTCCCACCGCCGGGCCCGTTCCGCCGGGGTAGAGCCCCAAGACCGCCAACCTCACCACCGCCTCCCCAAAGGATCAGAACCCGAGCGCCCCCGCTTCCCTGGGCCAAAAAGCCCGGTCCGAGTTCCCCCAAACACGCTGGGCCGATTCCACCACCCCACCCCGGCCACCCCACCAAGAGCTTTGCCTCCCCCCCAGATGCCCCCGAATTTGGTCACGGAGGGCAAAACCACTGCCCCCTGCCGGGGCAAACGGCAGCCGACGGGGTGACTGGTTTCCCCACTTCCCCGATAATGAAAAAATTTTAATAATTGTTTAGTTTTAATTAAAATCTAATTGTTAATTACTCAAGGGGACCCACTCATTGACCCAAACCAGCCCGTTGACCTGATGACCCATCAACGTCGTCGACCAAAGAAAACCCCTTTCGAATTATTTTAATTCAGGAAATTAAAAAACCCCAAACTTCTAAAATCATAGAAATTCAACCGTAATGGATGGAAATAATTTATATATGAAAATGATCAGAAAAATATGAAGAATTGTTTATGGCAATTCATGCATGTTGAACAAGTTAACCTCACTGAATAGGATGAATCATGATTAGGTAATTTATGAAATAGCATTTGGAGTTGGAGTTCAACCTTGTTTGAATTCCACTTCAACTAACTTGGATTATTATTGCATTAGGTGAATTAGTATTAATATGACGCATTCATGTGAATGGCATTGCATTGATTGTGTTCTTCTTTTGCAAATTGTCCCTCCAGAGACGAGACGACGATGAAACGATGACACCGATGAAGAACTATATTTCTTCGTGTGAAGCAAAACCCCTTGTTCATTCCGATAAATCCCACTCTCTCCCCGTCTATTTTAGATTAGGACAACAACGACTATGTGTTACTTGTGCGAACCCCTTGATCCTTTCATGACCCGTCATTCCACAAGAATTAGATGAAACCCACTAGCATGAGTAGGAATTGTTTGAGCCATGTTGTGCCTACTCATTTATGCTTGTTTGTCATGCCGCACGCTTAGAGTTGAGTCGGTCGATTCTCGGGAATGAATTGGAATTGTTATGAAATGTCCTATTTGTGTGAGCTGTGTGGAACACGATTTGGTAAAGGTAGGGTGAGAGGCCATGTGGAGTACATGGGGGTTGTCCATTGAAACCGCCCTTGAATGAGTTCTGTTTTGTGATCCATGAAACAGTTTACCACGCATTGGGATCCAATTGACCTCCCGGCTTTTAACCACCCTTGTCCTCCCGAGTTGCAAGTAGTTTCGTGTTTGTAGATGTCAAGACGCAACGCTGACCTTAGGGGTGGGTTGGGGTAGGCACCGGGGCTGTACCGGTGCTTATTCTCGGAACCCGCACACATCGTGGGCTGTATGGGAAACCTCGCCGACCTTCATGGATGGAACCCAATAGGCGATAAACCCGACTAGGGACTTGAGTGTTTAGGTAGGCCGTGGCCGACACCCACGCTGGGCTTCCGTGAAGGTTGCCGAGTACATGTCGTAAACGCGTAAGTGGTGAGAGCGCAGGGAAGTACACCCCCGGGGTTAAATATGATCTATTCAATAGCCGTGTCCACGGAGAAGGACTTCGTTGCCTATATCCCATAGACAAGTGAAAGTGGATACCTAAATGCGCAAGATAAGCGTGAGTGCTATGGACCTCTCAGGGAGACGGAGCGGTCCATAGTGGTGTATTGATTGGTGAATATGGGACCGCAGCGCCACCTAAAAGAGTTACGAAAGTTCAGATAGCCACCGAGTCAAAGGGCTTGGCCCAAAAAACTCCACCACCCCTTTTGATAAGATGCATATGTAGTTAGTTCGATGAAGTCTTGTGAGTACAATTGTACTCACGCTTGCTTATTTATGTTTTGCAGAAACGCTGGCCTGCTTAGTAGTTCCAGTGACTTCGACGCTTAGCTTGTTACCTCGCCACATCTTGTGCCTCAGATCGGTAGATAGTCGCTTCCATTTTTTCATTTATAGTTGTCCCTGAAATGTTTAGCCCGCTTGTGCTTTGACTTGTATGTTTCGAGTTTCCCGAGAATGTTTGTTATCTCGCCCTGAGCCTAATAAATAATATTTTGGTCGAGGTTATGTTGTGATGCCATGTTGTATCTAATATTGAGCATAATGTTTATGTTTGAAATGCTTGGTATGTGGGGTCCACAAACTAGTTGTTTATCCTTGGCAGCCTCTCATATGGGGAAATGTAGTCTCGGTTCGAGCGATAGTAGTCCGCCTGCCGGTTCACGGAGTCCCGCTAGCCCAAAGACTACCGCTGGACACTTGGCCCGGGATGTGTTTCACTTCCCTTATGCCGTTCTTCGGGAAATGTCACGCGTGTTATTCGAGTCCCGCAGCCTGCAAGCCCGGGATACCGAGTCCTCATAGCCCAGGACAGCCCAATAATACGTGATGACCGAATGTTCGATGTGATTCATGTATGTTCCCATAGGTTAGCGGGGTTCACGATAGCCATGTCGGCCCGGTTCTTGTCATATGGATGCTAGCACACTATCATATACGTGAGCCAAAAGACGCAAACGGTCCCGGCCATTAAGGCAAACATGGGGAATGATGGGAGGCCGAAAGTGATATATGTGTTACATGCTAGATCGGTGTGACTTAGGATCGGGTCCCAAGTGGTATCGGAGCCCGATCCGAGGGATTACCAAGCCAAACGGTCGTTGTGTCTAGAAATGCTTTAGTTATGTAAGGAATTGATTGTGAAGGAACGAAGGCTCTTTTACCCTTATACCTCATGGCCTTCGATCCGAAATATCCTTTCTTCTACGGGTTTAAGAACTAGGCTTCATCTATCTATCGATGACGGTTACTAATCCATGACCTTTAAGATTGTTGGTTTTAACCCAGGCCTACTATTTCGATGATAACCTGATCTCAATTTGTTTGATGTTGTTGAGTGGTTATGCCACCATTCTGCAGGATGTCTCAAATCATTTTGAGCATTTACACCGCTATGGTCCAGTCATCCTGTGTCTCTAAATAGTCCGAGCATTTGCAAATCCTTTCTTCCTTATGTCCTTTTCCGAACAACTAACACCAATGAGGTACCCATTGTCAATATGTTGGAACTATTATTATGACCCTAGTGTTAGGAGGTCACCTAGCAATTTAGCAATGCTTTTGTATCCCAAGTGTGATGATTCGCCATTTTTCAAAGCATCCCTGATGCCATTTAGTAGTAGGTATTCTACTCCCGGTTGTCAACCCAGATTCATCCTACTTCATGTTGTTAGTATTTCTAGTGCCTTTAGGATATTAGTAACCTTGGATAGTCCTCAAGGTCCGTGGTATTTCCTTCTTCCAAATCTACGAACCGCTTATGGCGAAGTTTTTTGACCAAAAGATCACAATAAGAGTGCTCTTGAGGAGTTCTCCATTCATATTTGTGAATCGCCAATTCTACCTTTCGCATTTATCCAAGAAATGTTGAGCTTGCTCGACATAATCGGCATCCACAACCAAAAATTATATGTTCCTTTGAGTTGTTCTCTTAGATGCCTTCCGACCTTCATCTATCAATTGATAACAAGGGTAGGACATGTTATCGATTTTACCCTGTGGTCCGCTGCCATTCTATTCCGAATGACTAGGAGAAACAAACTCCAGACTTTTCCATTTCTAGGATTGGGTCAAAGTAGTTGTATCCCGCAGATCAAAATGCCAATCCAGCTTTTGTTCGTTTCTACCCTAAGTATTGCCATCTTATGTCAAGAATGTCATGGAATTGCACAACCTCTTAGGAATTCTTGATGCAGGATTTTCACCATCATCATTCATCCCTTCCCGGTTGTTGCAACCGAATCCGACAAGTGAATTTTGATGTGGAAATCAATACCCGAGCAACTTGTTGCTTGGTAGTGAATGGACAATATTCTCATTCTTAGCGTGTTGGTTATTAAACCATCATCCTAAGATTGATCGTTACCTAGTCCTTACCGTGCACACCGATTGATGAGTTAGGATTGTGTCAAGTCCTCACTCATTTGATCATTTCGCCTTCTCAAAAGCAAGATTGCCCAGCTTAGTAACATACCGGTGGTTCGGAATTTCCAAATATCTTCTTGGAAGTGTTACCGGTTGTTCCCGACGTTATGTTGAGCTCGTGATCAAGTTGGTTTCTTTGTGAACCACCCCTCTCCAAGAATCTGTTTGGATACCCCAGCTAGTTGGTTGCTAGACAACAACTTGGAGAGTTGGAAGATAAAAGCTTGTCCAACTTAGTTCGTCCAAAGGGATATTCTTGTGTGTGTGTTGAAGAAGGATGATATCTTCATCGATTGGTCCCGGATCGTTGTGGACCTATTGTCTTATCAACTTTTGATTGGTATGGGCCATTGTCAGTCAAATCGAACCAACGATATTCGTAATGTTGTCTTACCCGTGGTTAATCCTCGAGCATACCCATTACATCTTTGGTCCGACCAATGCTAACACCGTGTTCACATGATGGTGGAAGTCCAAGGATATGGAAATTCCGATTGCTTGAGCCCATCAAGAGCATTTGCTTCCCCATGAGTCGTTGAACATCAACCTAGTGTTGGAAATTGTAAGCATTTCTTCGTGTGCCCTCATGAAGCTTATGTTGGATGGTTGAAGGACTTCTAATTTATGTGTTTTAGGTTAGCCACCATGAATTTGAGAAAGGTTTGTTTTGCCCTCGAATCATCCCAAGTCAATGTGCGAAGTATTCTATGGTTTGATAGACGATCATCTTCATTCCGATGTATCCCTAGCACACCAAGCCACCGTTGATTTGTTCAAGGAAAAGGAGTTCTTCATAAGAGCTAATCATGACTTATGTTAAGATTGATATCCTCGATGATGGTTCCCCACCAACTCGGTAGTGTTTTATTATAAGACTACCATGTGGTCATGTTGTCCGGACAACTGTTCACATGTTTGTAGCAAAACCAGCTCATGTTTTGGAGCTTGCTATCGTAGTTCATATCCCGAGAATCTCGCAACGCCATCTCGTCAATTGTGTTGAACCCTTCCTTTTCGAATGATGAGTCTAAATATCCTAACACCAACCAGATCTGAATCCGGATATGATGGTTGGAACATTCCAACTTGCATTTCGCTCCCATTTTGCACCGCCTTTTGTGCCATTTCACTATGGGCTGCCTTCTTAGTAATTCTTGTCTAGATCATCCTCAAAAGTGGACTTACCATGGGTCCCTCCACCATGATAAGCAAATTCATCCATTGGTTGTCTTCAACAAGGTAGTCCACATCATCCATCCTAGTCCGGTGTACCATTCCCTTGCATTCCACCAAATGATCGCAGATTGCCTTTCTGGTATAAAGAGTTCCAATGATCTATGAATCAAAAAACTTTTTGCCACTTAAGGAATAGTTCGCGCCACCTTTCGAGGTGCCCTTTGGGATCATGGTAAATATTCTTCGCCACCTTGACACCATCCACCATCTTCCTAAAGGGGAATTGTTGCCACAATCAAACCTGTTGTTCTTCCATCCTCTCGATGCATTTTGTGTCTCAACTCGAGATGTGCACCATCTCACCGTGAGTTGATCATGTTTACCGATCTTCTGAAGTCAATCATGTAGGGTTTCCCCTTTCTGTTGTCGGCGGGAAAGATCCAAAGCAAGACGCCAAGACCAAGATGATGGAGTAAATCAACATCTTAGAAGGGCAAATGGATCATGAAGATTGTGATAGTTTTGTGACTTCCCTTTTCTTACTCACGCCTTGAATCTCTAGATTCTTGTTTAGTGGGGGTGAGTGTCACCATCAACCCTAGAGCTTGCTTGTAACTAGTAGCATTGCATCCATGCATCATGTTTAATTTCCATGAAATTTGAAATGGGGATGATCAAGCCCAGCACTAAAGCAATTCAAATAGGTTCAAATTCAAAAATATTTTCAAAAACCCAAATTGGTTTGCAAAAAATTTCATGATTAATGGAAAAGGTGAAACCATATCCAGAGGTGATGGATATTTTTCCAAGACATTTTGGATTTTGAATAAACCATATTGTATTTGAATTGGGGTTTAAATATATTAATTTTTAAATGCTCCAACAATTCTGAAAATAGTTAAGGGCCTCTGAATTCAGTTAATGCCCACAATTATTTTCAGGATTTATTTAAATGGTTTAGTATTTTACTAAACTAAAACAAAACAAAAAAAATAGAAAATAATAATAAAAGAGAGAGGAGAACTCAGACGGCTTACCTCTCAGCCCAACTGCCCACCTCTCCCTCTCCTCTGGCTCCACGGTGGCTCCAGCCCACCAGCCTCACGCTGTCAGCCACCGCCAAGAGGGGGAGGAGGGCGATCGCCCGAGCGCCCACCTCCTCCCGCCGCCTGTTCTCGACGCCCGGAGATGCCACGCCTCCCGAACCCCTCGCCCTTCCTCACTCACGATCTCTCTCTCCCCCGCCTCTTCCCGAGCTCACGAACGGAGCTGCGCCACCGACGAGCTCCATCGCGCCACCGCCCTTCTCCTCCCAGATGCCCCGAGCTCCGCCTCCCTCCTCCTCCTCCTCACTGTCTCGACGCCGAGCGCCCGAGGCGCCGCCCACCGCTTTCCCTTCGACCGGTTCGCCGCCGAATTCATCGGCCCGGTGTTCCCGAGCTCTGATGCATCGTCGACTCAGGAGCCCCAGTCGTTTCTCTTCCCGACTGCTCTCCTCTAGCCACTGCTCCCACAGTCGCCACAGGCTCTCGCCCGTGGCTAGAGCCCCAATGACCAAGCCAACCTCACCACTCACGCAAGACTCAGGAACCAGAGCCTCCGCTTCTCCTGCGCGAAGATCAAGCCCGAGCTGCCCGAGCTCCGGCCGCCTAAACACGCCAAGGCCGATTCCACCACCCCGCCGCCAACCCCACCAAGAGCTTCTGGCCCTCTAGCCCTCCTAGATGCCCTCCGAGCATTTGGTCGCGGAGTAAAACCACTTGCGCCCGGTTGGTCCTGGCCTAAACGCCAACCGACGGTTTGACCTTGGTGGGCCCTTCTGACTCTCCCGAGTCATGACAGGGGCCCACCTTAGATAATTAAGTTTAGTTTTAATTAAAATCTAATTGTTAATTACTCGACACGTGGGACCCATCGCCGCTTGACCCAAACCAGCCCTGTTGACCTGATGACGCCATGCCAACGTCATGCCGACGCAAGAAACCCCTTTTCCGAATTATTTTAATTCAGGAAATTCTGAAAATACCCCAAACTTCTATAAATCATAGAAATTCAACCGTAACTCGGATGGAAATAATTTATATATGAAAAATGATCAGAAAAATATGAAGAATCTGTTTATGGCACTTTCATGCATGATTGAACAAGTTAACCTCACTGAATAGGATGAATCATGATTAGGATAATTTATGAAATAGCATTTGGAGTTGGAGTTCAACCTTGTTTGAATTCCACTTCAACTAACTTGGATTATTATTGCATTAGGTGAATTCAGTACCTTAATATGACATGACATTCATGTGAATGTGCATTGCATTGATTGTGTTCTCTTATTGCGGTAATTGTCCCTCTCTGAGACGACGATCGACGATGAAATCGATGACACCGATGAAGAACTATATTATCTTCGTAGTGCGTGCAAGCAAAACCCCTTGTTCATTCCGATATAATCCCACTCTCGCCTCCTGCTCTATTTTACTGCATTAGGACAACAACGACTCATGTGTTACTTGTCATGTAGCTGAAGCCCTTGATCCTTTGCATGACCTCGTCATTCCACAAGAATTAGATGAAACCCACTAGCATGAGTAGGAATTGTTTGAGCCATGTTGTGCCTACTCATTTATGCTTGTTTGTCATGCCTGCATCGCTTAGAGTTGAGTCGGTCTGATTCATCGGGAATGAATTGGAATTGTTATGAACATGTCCTATTGTGTGTGAGCTAAGTGTGTGAACACGATTTGGTAAAGGTAGCGTGAGAGGCCATGTAGGAGTACATGGTGGGTTGTCTCATTGAAACCGCCCTTAGGAACTGAGTTCTGTGTTTGTGATCCATGAAACAGCTACTACCACGCATTGGGATCCTTAATTGACCCTCTCGCTTCTTAACCACCCTTGTCCTCATCCGGAGTTGCAAGTAGTTTCGTGTTTGTAGTATGTCAGCCGACGCAACGCTGACCTTAGGGGTGGGTTGTGTTCGGTAGGCACTGCGGTCTGCGTACCGAAAGTGCCTGCTTGGTATCTCGGAACCCCGCACACATCGCTCGGGCTGTATGGGAAACCTCGCCGACTCTCATGGATGGAACCCGAATAGGCGATAAACCTGACTAGGGACTTGAGTGTTTAGGTAGGCCGTGGCCGACACCCACGCTGGGCTTCCGCTGAAGGTTGCCGAGTACATGTCGGTAAACGGCGGTAAGTGGTGAGAGCGGTGAAGAAGTACACCCGCAGGTTAAATATGATCTATTCAATAGCCGTGTCCACGGAGAAGGACTTCGGTTGCCGTCTATATCAGTTCATAGACAAGTGAAAGTGGATACTCTAAAATGCGCAAGATAAGCGTGAGTGCTATGGATGGCGTTCGTAGAGGGAGACGGAGCGGATCCATAGTGGTGTATTGATGTGGTGAATATGTGGACTCGTAGCGCCACCCCAAAAGAGTTACTTGCAATGAGTTCAGATAGCCACCGAGTCAAAGCTGGCTTGCGTACCAAACTCCACCACCCCTTTGATAATGATGCATATGTAGTTAGTTCTGATAAGTCTTGCGAGTACAATTGTACTCACGCTTGCTTATTTATGTTTTGCGAGAGACGCTGGCCTCGCTAGTAGTTCCACGTGGACTTCGACGCTTAGCTTGTTACCTCAGCCACGATCTTGTGCCTCGGCAGATCTCGGTAGATAGTCGCTTCTCAGCCTTTTCATTTATAGTTGTTCTGACTTTGCATATGTCTTAGCTTCCGCTTGTGCTTTGACTTGTATGCTTCGAGTGTTGGGTCATGAGACCCATGTTTGTAATATCTCGCCTCTCGAGCCTAATAAATAATATTTTGTGTCGAGAGTTATGTTGTGATGCCATGTTGTATCTACGATATTGAGCATAATGTGTGTATGTTTGAAATGCTTGGTATGTGTGGGTCCGACAAACTAGTTGTTTATCCTTGGCAGCCTCTCATATGGGGAAATGTAGTCTCGTGATTCTGAGCGATAGTAGTCCGCTCAGCCCGGTTCACCGAGTCCTGCTAGCCCAGACTACCGCTTGGACACTTGCTGGCCGGCATGTGTTTCACTTCGCCTTATGTCTCGTCCTTCGGGAAATGTCACGCGGTGTTATTCGAGTCCTGCTTAGCTCACAGCCGGATACCGAGTCCTTTAGCCAAGGTTACAGCCCGAATACATACGTTGATGACCGAATGCGATGTGATTCATGTACCTGTCCCATAGGTTAGCGCCGCTTGGGTTCACGATAGCCATGTCCCGGGTTTTTGTC
>JAHIAM010017119.1:0-10250 GCA_021605205.1 Aegilops longissima | reverse complement strand
TTGAGTCAATCGAGCCTACTTTTGCTATCAAATGTTTCCTGGCAGATTGTATACATGTTATTCAATTTTGCCTAGCTTGTTGTGGTTGATCCATTTATGCTATGTTATTGTTCTTTCCATGTATGTCTTCTATGTCATGTCTTCTTGATGTATGTATGCTTAGTTTATCATTTGAGGCTCTGTAGTGAGTGCATTGAGCTTGTAAACATGCCTACTCGTTATCAGTTTTTGACATGTCATGTTGTTGAATCTGTTAACTAGACTTTCAATATTGACATGGGTGTTACTATATTTTCTAGTCCTTTTGGCTTATGGTCAGTAAGGACTTTTGTTCTAGGCTTTGAGTAGATTCATGCCATGCCATGTTTTGCTATTTTAAGGTCCTGTAGCATGTAGTTTTGCTGCTCTGAACATTGCAACCTGATGCTGTTTTTGCCATGTCCAGCCTGATATTTTGTGCACTTTTGCCATGCTTGTTTGAACCTGTTATGATGTGAACTAGCCGTAGCTCAGTGCTCATCTTTTGTCGAGCATCATGTGTAGATCACTGCCATGTGCTTTGTTGATACGTTTGGGTGCAGTAGCTTAATTAATTGTTGCTTGCTAAGTGGCATCATGCTGTTAATGGCAGATTTGCGCCATTCTTGTTTTGCTTGTCATTTGCAAACCGTGCATCCGCTTCCGTGATCTTTATATCGATTTCAACCGAAATCATCTCATCTTTCCAGTGGCATGCTTGGTTTGCCGTTGATGCCTGGTTCATCATTTTCCTTCCGAGCGCATATACGCATTGCATATCACATCCCGCATATCATGTCATGTTTTGCATCATGTTGATTGTGCATTGCACCGTGATTTATTGTGGTTCCTTTGTTTGTGTTGTTGCTTTGGGTAGAGTCGGAGATGAGTACGTGAACGAGGAACCTGTTGAGAACGCTTACGAGGATCAAGCTTTGACAACTCGAGAACATTGCGCAAGATGACCATACCCTCGAAATCACTTCTATCTTTGCTATGCTAGTTGCTCGCCTTTTGCTATGCCTATGCTGCGATGCCTACCACTTGCTATATCATGCCACCCATATTGCCATGTCAGCCCCTAACCATCTTTTCCTAGCAAACCGTTGTTTGGCTATGTTACCGCTTTGTTTCACCTCTTATAGCTGCTTAGTTGCGTGAAGTGAAGTTTGTTCCTTGTTGAACATGGAGATGTTGTTCCTCTTGGAACATGATTACTTGTTGGGGATATCACAATATATATCTGCTATAATTTAATACATCTATATACTTGGTAAAGGGTGGAAGGCTCCTTTATGCCCGTGTTTTGTTCCACTTGCCACCCTAGTTTCGCCATACCGTGTTATGTTCCTTGATTTCGCTCTCTACACGGTTGGGTGATTTATGGACCCCTTGACAGTTCGCTTGAATAAGACTCGCCCAAAGAAGGCCCAACTTTGGTTTTACCATTTGCCACCTAAGCCTTTTTTCCCCGGTTTTCATGAGCCCGAGGGTCATCTTTATTTAACCCCCGCCAATGCTCCTCCGAAGTGTTGGTCCAAACTAGAGCCACTTATGTGCCACCCGAGGCAACTTGGGGCATCTTCTGTTGTCGACGCTTGCTCATCCGGATGTGCCCTCGAGAACGAGATATGTGCAGCTCCTATCGGGATTTGTCGGCACAATCGGGCGGCTTTTGTGGTCTTGTTTTATTGTCGTAAATGTCTTGTAGTCCGGATTCCGAGATTGATCGGGTCTTCCCTGAGAAGGAATATCCTTCGCTGACCGTGAGAGCTTATAATGGGCTGTTGGGACACCCGCAGGTAATATCTTTCAAAGCCGCGCTCATGTTATGAGGCAGATGGGAATTTGTTAATGTCCGCTGTAGATAACCCAAAGTTGACCTCAAATAAAATACACATCAATCATGTGTAACTGATGGTCTCTTCTCGCGGAGTCCGGGAAGTGAACACGGTGTTGGAGTTATGTCCGACGAAGTAGTTCAGATCACTTCTTGATCGCTACTAGCTTCACGACCTGCTTTGCTCCTCTTCTCGCTTCTTTTGTATGTAGACACCATATTGCTAGTCGCTGTGCAGCTCCACTTTACTACTCTATCCTTCCTATAAGCTTAAATAGTCTTGATCTCGCTGGTGTGAGATTGCGAGTCCCCGTGACTCACTGATACTTCCAAAACAGTTGCAGTGTTCCGACGAGGCTGCAGGTGACTCAACCGAGCTCAAGTGGGAGTTCGACGAGGAACGTGGTCTATTATGTGTCTTTTCCTGATGATCAGAGTGGTGCCCAGTTGGGACGATTCGGGATCTGTAGCATTTGGGGTATCTTCTTTATTTTGGTTCCGTAGTCGGACCTTGAGTGTACTCAATGATGGATGTTTATTTATGTATCGTGTGAAGGTGGCATCGAAGCCAACTATGTACTTTTTTTCCCTTAATTATTACATGGGTTGTGTGAAGATTACCTCACTTATGACATTGCTTTCAATGCGTTATGTTTCTAAGTCGTGGCTCGACATCGGGGAGATATAGCCGCATCGGGGCGCATATGTTGGTAATCGAGCCTTCCCGACTTAGGAGCCCCTCACTTGATTGTTTGTCATGCGTTGTTGAGTCTAGAATGGAAAATGTTTTGAGTCTTAGGATTATATATATCGGAGAGTAGGATTCTTTTTACTTCCCATCCCTTCGCCGCCTCGGTGAGGTATCCCGACGAGAGTTTGACTCTTCTCTCCTCAAATTTCACTAAAAAATTTTAGGATCACGTGGTATCTTGGAATCGCTCCGATGGTTTTGTGACGAGAACATTGTTCTTGGTGCCTCCCGACATTTAGGGGTTGTGCGTGTCCCGGGAGTTGAGCTCCGAGGTGTTGTCGCCACAATTTTATCGCTGCAGCTCGAATACCTGAGTTTTGCCGACATCGAAATCTCTTTGTGCAGTTGTTGGTGAGATAACCCCGATAGCCCAAAGATCGTGGCGAAAAGGGAGTATTGCCATGACTTGTATAACGGATGTTTTTCAAGGTCGAGGTACACGATTTCCGAGGATTTCTTGGTTATGTGTTGACGGATGGATACAACTGATCTAGGTATTGTTAGTTTGGGTGATATATTTTGTGTCCCTCGATCCCCAACACCAGATTGCATAACCGTAAAGTTTCGGAGTTTATAGGTGGGAATTCTAGTAGCTTACAGTGATATTCTTTCCGGATGATGTATGATTTGAGATTGGGGTTCAACGCTCAGTGGTCCGCCCATTCACGGTCGACGACAAAGTGGTCGCAGACGCCTTAAAGAATCCTTGGCTATGCTGATTCGGGACGCCTTGTTTGTCATTCGTGACGCTCCGCTATACGTCAGGTCCGTGGGCCCCACCACTAACACTTTGAGCGAAATTCTATCATGTGTTTGTTCCGCTCATTCTAGAAGCCAATCTTTTGTTTTCAGCCAGATATTCGATTTGTTTCTAAGATGATGTTGTTTCCATATCTTTATCTAAGTGGCTTCTCACCTTAATGGACGTGATGATTAACTTTGAATTCATTCGCTCATTCTTGATCAATGTTTTTGTGAAGACTATATGTTCCAATTTCTATCCGCTGATTCTACTTATCTTTTGTCTATCAAAGGACTAACGGATGTCACCTCTTCAGATGGCTCCGCCAACGCGCTCAATCCGGATCGCAATGATGGGGATCAATCAATCCTCCACCTCCACCTCCACCTCCGCCCGCAGGCTCCGGCAAGCTATCATGGCAGCCACCAATGCCAATGCTCGATGATTTTGCAGCTCTTGCAAGAACGCACTGGGCAAGGCAATCAAGGAAATCAAGGTCAAGGCAACAATCAGCCACACTTTGCTACTTCTCCGGCCTCGCTAATCAGCCAAGTCTTTCGGCCGTGTCGAGGCCACAGACGACGACGATTGGTTAGTGGACATCGCAAGCACTTTGATCAGTAGCAATGTCGACTCGAGGACTTTGTCAAGTTTGCATCGCTTCAACTCAAGGATCAAGCTCTGAGTGGTACCAGAATACAAAGATTCCAGAGGAGGTCGTGGTCATTACCGATGAGTTCCGCGGATTTCCGAGCTCATCACATTCCAAAAGTGTTGTTGAGAGCAAGCGTGAGGAGTTCCGCAATCTCAAGCAGGGCAACATGTCTGTCTATCAATACAATATCCAGCTCTGCTGCTTTGCTAAGCAAGACGCACTGATGAAAGAGTATGATCTATCAATTCGAGGTGGTCCGAGAGAAGATCTGCAATTACCTCTTGTGCTGCTTTGAGCCGATAAGTATGATGATTTCTACAACATGGCTCAAGCAAGAAGCTGCCCAGCTCAAATGTGAGGCTTCAAGAAGAGAATCAGGATGCAGTCAGTCCTCTTCTTCCTCTCAAGTGGCAGTGTAAGCAGAAGTTTTACCTTCCTCCTCCTCCGCTCCACCTTACCAAAAGAAGAACTCAGGTGGCCGGATCTTCCCACCCACCCAACCCAAGCTATCGTAACAAGTCTAATTCTCAAGCTCCAAGGTCAAGTGCTCTTACCACCGTCCGTCTCAAGTGACTTGCAACAAATGTCGCAGAAGGTCACTATGCTAACAAGTGCTTCAACCGAGGCGCTTCCGCCCTCCTCCGTGAAATCTTCCAGAATGCAAAGGTCACATAATCCCAAGTTTGCAAAGGTCAATATGATGAATGCAGCTCAAGCAGAGGAATCTTCCGATGTGATAATGGGTAATCTCTCGCTAATGATATTCCCGCAAAAGTCTTATTTGATATCGGTGCATCGATTCTTTCATGTCATATCCTTTTGCATCAAGCACAATTTTGATACGAGGCATTACCTAAAGCTATGCAAGTTATTTCTCCTGCAAGCTTGAGATCTACCATGTTGGTTCCAAATGTCGGTATCAAGATGGGCGATTATAGATTGCTAAACCTATTGTTCTTGGTGACTCGGATATTGATCTTATTCTCGAATGGATCGGCTTTATCAGACAAAGCTCAATTGATTGTGCTGCTGTGGAAATTCAATTGACTCACTCTTCTAATGATGTGATCATCTATGCCGCTGTGATGAAACCATTCGTTGTTTTCTCAATGAGAAGGGCGAACTGAATGCTATCTCTCGATTCCACGCTTGAGAGTACCAAGATGTCTTTCCAAGAGCTCCGGTATGCCTCCTCATCGCCGCTTGAGTTCGTATCGATCTTGAGCCCGACATCGAACCCGCTTGCAAGCGCCCATACAAGCTTGGACCTGATGAGCTGAAGGAATTGAAGAAGCAGCTCGATGAACAAGAGCGTCGGTCTGATCGACCGAAGTTCATCTCCTTGGGGTTGTGGTGTTCTTTTGTCCGTAAGAAGGATGGCACGGACCGACTTTTGGCCGACACGCCCATTGAATAAGAAGACAATCAAGAACAAGTATCCACTTCCCAACATCAATGAGCTTTTCGAGCAACTCAAAGGTGCTACAGTTGTTCTCAAGCTTGACCTTCAGATGGGGTATCATCGATTCGATTCGTGAACAAGATATTCCCAAGACAGATTCGTAATGCTTTGGTTCTTATGAATATATCGCATGTCTTTCGCCTTGTCAATGCTCCTCCAACTTTCTCTCGATGATGAACTTCATTTCAACCCCTACACCAATGAATTCGCCTTGGTCTATCTTGATGATATTTTGGTCTTCCAAGAATAAGAAGGATCATGCCAAACATTTGCGATTGGTGCTAGACAAGCTCGAGAGTATCAATTTATGCTAAGTTCTCCAAATGTGAATTTTGGCTTGATGAAGTGCTTTATCTTGGTCATATCATCTCCGCTAAGGGTATCAGTTGATCCCGAGAAGGTGTCCGCACTGTGAATTGGGAACCTCCTCGTATCGTCAAGCAGCTCCGCAGTTTTCTTGGTCTTGCAAGCTATTGTCAAGATTCGCTGAGAACTTCTCCAAGATAGCAAAGCCTCTTTCCAACCTCCTCCGTAAGCATGTGAAGTATGTCCGTCTCCCGAGTGTGACGTTGCTTTCAATACCTCAAAGAGAAACCGCACAGCCCCTGCTCGACCTCCGATGAATCCAAGCCATTTGAAGTTTTCGTGATGCTTCTCTTCAAGGTCTCTGTGTGTTAATGCAAGAGAAGAGAGTTGTGGCTTATACCTCTCGCCATTGATGCCCAACGAGAAGAACTACCCCACTCACGATCTTGAGTTGGCGCAGTTGTCCATGCATTGATAACGTGAGACATCTCTTGTTGGGAAGGAAAGTGACATTTTCACCGATCACAAGAGTCTCAAGTACATTTTCACCCAGCCCAACCTCAACCTCAAAGACTGATGGGTCGAAATGATTCAAGAGTACAACCCAAGTATTGAATATACTCCCAAGCAATGTCATTGCAGATGCTTTGAGCAGGAAAGCTATCGCAATCAGCCTAATCCTCAAGCCCTTTCACCGGATCTCGTGAAGCTTTCCGAGCTGAATCTTCAAGTTGTTCCTCAAGGCTTTCTTGCCAACCTCATAGTCTCTCCTACTTTGGAAGATCAGATTCGTGAGGCTCAACTTCGGATACCATGGTGAAAAGGTGAAACGTGGTATCGATAAGGGCATTTCCAAGTACAAGTGATTCCACGTTGATGACAAAGACACTCTTTTTGAGGACCGGATTGTGGTTCCTAAGGTGATCAGAAAAGTCATTATGAACGAGGCTCACAATTCGCTTCTATCCATTCATCCCGAAGTATGAAGATGTACCATGACCTCAAGCACATATTGGTGGACTCGAATGAAGCGAGAAATTGCTCAATTCGTGAATGAATGTGATGTCCGCAGAAGAGTGAAAGGAACACCAAAGACCAGCTGGTCTCCTCCAACCTCTTGCTATTCCGAATGGAAGTTTGATCATATTGAAATGGACTTCGGATCGGCTTTCCAAAGTCCAAGCGGGAAATGATGCTATCTTGTTGTCATTGACAAGCTTACTAAAGTGGCTCATTTTCTTCCTACCAAAGAATCCATCACAGAGCTCAGGCAGAGCTATACACCTCTGTGATTGTCTCTTGCACGGCATTCCTCAAGTGATCTCTTCTGCACTGGCAGCATCTTTACCTCCAAGTTTTGGGATTCTTTCGTAAGGCCATGGGCACCAATATTCGCTTTCAAAGACAGCTTTCCATCCTCAAACAAGTGGCCAAGTTGAGCGAGTAAATCAAACTTGAAGATATGCTCAGGCTTGTGTCATTTCTTCGTATGAAGTGGAAGATTGTCTTCCATATGCCGAAGTTCTCCTACAACAACAGCTTCAGCGAAGTTCGGCAAGGCCCCATTCGAAATTTCTATGGCGTAAAGTGCCGATCTATCAATTGGTCTCGAGGTGAACGCCAATTCTTGGCAATGACTTGATCACGTATGTAAGAAATGTGACAAGTCATTCGTGAGAATTCAAAGCCGCAATCGCGCTAAGAGCTATTATGATGATAAGCACCGGATGTGGCTTTTGAAATCGGAGACCATGTCTACTCGCTCTCCAATGAAAGGTACTCGCCGCTCGTATCAAAGGGAAGCTTGCCCTCGATACGGGGTCCTTTCAAGATCATTGGGAAAAGAGGCGATCTCGCCTATCAACTTGAGCTTCCACCCAACTTTGCAAACGCACGATGTGTTTCACGTGTCACAGCTTCGCAAGTGCTTCAAGACTCGAACGCACTATCAACTTCAAGAGATTGACCTTCAAGAAGATCTCTTATCATGAGCACCCCTGCTGTTATTCTTGAAGAAACCGAGCGCAAGACTCGCAAAAGTCAATCAAATTCTGAAAGTGAAGTGGTCACACCATTCCACCGGAAGCTACCCGGCAGCGCGAGGATCACCTCCGCTCCGAATATCCGGAGTTCTTTCAGTCCTAGATCTCGGATGAGATCCTCTTGTAGTGGTGGAGTGTTGTAACACCCGAAGTAACTTTCCATATTTGTAACTCCAACTCTTGCCATTTTCGCATTGTTATATGATATTCCTCCGTGGTTGGGTTTTCTTCATTTTGCATTTTGTCCATGTCATGCATTTTATATCATGTCATCATGTGCATCGATTTGCATACATGTTCGCCTCATGATTCCGAGCATTTTTCCCGCTGTCCGCTTTTGCAATCCAGACTCCTATCTCCCGCGGTCCTTTTATGTTTTTCCGTAAGGGTATTAAACCTTCTGAAATGGACCGAGGTTTGTCTAGTGGCCTTGGTATACCACCAGAGACCACGGTCAAGTTTCGGTCATTTGAGCTCGCTTGGTACTCCAACGTTAACCGCACTTCGCAAAGGCCTCTTTAAGTTGCAGCCCAACACCCTCCAAACAGCCCAATAACCCATCTAAGTCACTTCCATGCTCTCCGTCGCTCGATCACGATCGTGGGCGAAAACTACACCTCATTTGGACTCTCCTAGCTCCCTCTATGCCTATTTAAACACCTCCCCAAAATCCTGATCATCCTCAAACCCTAGAAATCCTCTCACACACGGACACGTCTGGCTGCTGCGGACACTCACACCGCCTACGCTAATCAGGGTCACTATGGTTGGCCACAGCCACAAGCCATGAGCCCACTTCACGGCCCCCCGCCCTCCCTCCCTCGGCCTGCACGCATCTGCGCTCCCACGGTGCCCTGCGGCCAGGTCGCCCGCATGGCCGGGCGAGCTCGCTTCCGCCTCACGGCCCTGGCCTCCGGCCTCGCCGGCTCCCGCCAAGCAGTCGCTCCTTCCACCGGCGCTGCCCGCGGATCCGCCTGCCGTCTGCTTCCTCCGCGAGCCTCGGCCGCTGTTCGCCGATCCAGATCCGCCCGCCTGAGCCGCTGACCTCTTCTCCTCCTCCTAATTTTTTTTCTAAGTCTTTGCATTTATTGTTATTTAGTGGCATTTTCGACGTTGTATCTTTGTCATCGAGATCCATTTTATGCCAGATAATATGTCAAAATGTTCGTCTCAAGAGTAGATCATTTCATCTCATTGCATCATTTTCATTTGAGCTCATCTTGATTCCTGAAATGCTGTTGGAAGAGTGCTATGTGATGTTAGTTTCTGTTTCAATGAACTTGCACTTTTGTTATTTTTGCCATGATTATTGTGTGCACCCTATGAATTTGAGTCTACATGTGTTTTGAAATATGTCATGCCATCTTTCCAGGGGTGTATGCTATGTATTTTTGTGATCTATGTGGTGACTAGCACAAGCATGCAAAGTAGGTGTCCTGATGTTGCTGATTTCAGCCCTGTTTTAGCTGATTTTGATGCCATGTTAACTTGATGCTACCGAGAGATCTATGCATATTTTGAGATACTTCAAGTAAGGGTGTTTTGTAAAGCATGTCTTGCTCTATCCATCTATGCCCTTGTTTGCAATTTGGAGTGCCATAGCTTGAGTCAATCGAGCCTACTTTTGCTATCAAATGTTTCTGGCAGATTGTATACATGTTATTCAATTTTGCCTAGCTTGTTGTGGTTGATCCATTTATGCTATGTTATTGTTCTTGCCATGTATGTCTTCTATGTCATGTCTTATTGATTTATGTATGCTTAGTTTATCATTTGAGGCTCTGTAGTGAGTGCATTGAGCTTGTAAACATGCCTACTGTTATCAGTTTTTCACATGTCATGTTGTTGAATCTGTTAACTAGACTTTCAATATTGACATGGTGTTACTATATTTTCTAGTCCTTTTGGCTTATGGTCAGTAAGGGACTTTTGTTCTAGGCTTTGAGTAGATTCATGCCATGCCATGTTTTGCTATTTTAAGGTCCTGTAGCATGTAGTTTTGCTGCTCTGAACATTGCAACCTGATGCTGTTTTTGCCATGTCCAGCCTGATATTTTGTGCACTTTTGCCATGCTTGTTTGAACCTGTTATGATGTGAACTAGCCGTAGCTCAGTGCTCATCTTTTGTCGAGCATCATGTGTAGATCACTGCCATGTGCTTTGTTGATACGTTTGGGTGCAGTAGCTTAATTAATTGTTGCTTGCTAGTGGCATCATGCTGTTAATGGCAGATTTGCGCCATTCTTGTTTTGCTTGTCATTTGCAAACCGGCATCCGTTCCGTGATCTTTATATCGATTTCAACCGAAATCATCTCATCTTTCCAGTGGCATGCTTTTTCCGTTGATGCCTGGTTCATCATTTTCCTTCCGAGCGCATATACGCATTCATATCACATCCCGCATATCATGCATTTTTGCATCATGTTGATTGTG
>JAHIAM010017116.1:0-18676 GCA_021605205.1 Aegilops longissima | reverse complement strand
GGTCATCATAACACTCTCTTATCGATCATGAAAACTTTCTTATGAATTTCTTCAAAAGCAAGATCTTGAGAAGCTAAGCGAGTTATGAAGATCTTGAAGGGCGCGATTCATTACTTGCTCAACAAATCAGCGCTTCTCAAGAAGAATTTGTTCCTCCATGCTTAAAGTGCATTGAGCGTGAATCTGCTAATTCTTCACTGAATGTTCAAATGCTTCAAGCTATTACAAATTCTTCACCTGCCTCTGCTATCACTAATTCCTCACTGAGGACATTGCTAGTATCACTGACGATGCTTGGAGTGAAGGAATTGTACATGACGAGCATGTACAAAAGCCTCAAAGGGCATCGGACTCTTTGTGATGTGCTTAAAAGCAGATCCTCAACGAAACCCTAGGAAAGAGGTATTGCCTTTGAGAGAGAAACTCAATCTTGATGGAGCGTCTTTGGAAGCACAGGCGGTATCCCAAAACCTCATGGGTTCGCTGCAAAGGGTCCTCGATTGATCCATCTACCTTATCTGGTTTACATGTGAATTTCCTCATTACGATGATGAGTCATTTGACTCAAACTATAAACTGTTCAAAAATCAGAATGGTGAAGTATTTGCTAGATATGTTGGCACTAAGCTGCGAGGCGGTCCCCCTATGAAGAAAATCTGGGTTCCCAAGAAGTGCCTTGAAAGTCTTGGTGAATGTCCTCATGACACCACACTGTGAAAAAAGGAACCCCAGATCAAATTCTTCATATGGACAAAATTCTTCATATGGATCCAAGTCCTCATATGGACCAAATTCCTCCACGTGGATCAAATTCCTCAAAAGGATCAAAGTCCTCATATGATTATCATCGTGCTAACAACTCTTGTTTTGAGGGGTAGAGCTAAGGGCTATGAATATGTGCATTATTCTTCAAACCAATATGTTCATAAGTCCTCGAAGAATTTCTGCTTATTCATATGCTTACCTAACCCCTCTTATGTGAAGCAGAAATGGTTTGGCCTCTATGCCACCATTCTCATATGGTGCTCATGCAGAATGATGAACTCTTTGCCACCTTGAGATGTGGGTGGTGAAGAAAAGAACTAATCTCTTCTGCGAGTCGAGGTCTCGGGCGTGCCTTAACGTCAGAAGAATTTCTTTGGGGCTGACAAAATGCCTGAAAGGACAGCAGGCTAATCATGATGAAATGAACTTTCATTTCACACGTCCTCATCTTGCTTATCTAAATCTTGGTGATGAAATTCATCGATGAACTTGATATCATATTCTTCAGCGATGAAGTATATGAGATCGTAAGTTAACTAATTCATCTGCGGGATGATCAACCCAAAACCAGCAGTGGGTTCTCGATAGTGGATGTACAAATCACATGGTGGTGACAAGAATCTATTGATGGATGCTCCCTTATCACCGTCACATCTGAAACATATCATCTTTCTTGACAAAGGCAAAAGTCGGTATTGGGACTTGGTAAGGTTGCTATCTCTAAGGACATGCACATGGACAAAGTCATGCTTGTTGAGTCTTTAGGATATAACCTCATGTCGATCTCAATGCTTTGTGATCTTGATATGGTTGTTATCTTTGGCAAATATCGTTGTGTTGTGATTATGGAAGTGACAATTCCAAAGTCTTGAAGGCTTTAGGAGAGGAGACTTGTATATTGTTGATTTTTCCACGGGACCACAACCAGCCGTGTGTCTACTTGCAAAAGCTTGAGAAGGCTGGCTATGGCATCGACGACTTAGTCACTTGAGGCATGAGGAATTTACTGCGCTTAAGAAGAAGCATGTCATTGGCATTGAAAATGTCAAATTCCTCAAGGATCCTTATCGGTGCTGTGAAGCTGGAAAAATGACCAAGGCCAAGCATCCAGTGAAGACTATCATGACCACTACTCGTCCCTTGAATTGCTTCACATGGACCTCTTTGGTCCCAATCATTACTCATTTGTCGTTAATGAAGCATCACTATATGGCTTTGTTATTGTTGATGATTACTCTCGTTACACATGGGTACACATTGTTACTTACAAAAATCAAGTGCGGGAAATCTTCAAGCGATTTTCCTCGAGGGCTTCAACCAACTTTGGTGTGAAGATCAAGCACATCGGGGAGTGACAATGGGCCGAGTTCAAAATTCGGACTTGAGGATTATCTTGATGAACTTGGTATTACTCATGAGTTATCTGCTCCCTATACTCCTCGGCAAAATGGGCGTCGTGGGCGCAAGAACAGAACTCTTGTTGAGATGGCTCGCACTATGCTTGATGAATACAAAGCGCCTAGTCGTTTACGGATTGAAGCAATTGACCTGCGTGCCACATCATCAGCAGTATATCTTCACAAATTCTTCAAAAGGCGCCTATGAACTCCTCACGACAAGAAACCCAATGTAAGTTATTTCAAAGTCTTGATTGCTAAATGCTGGATTAGAGATCCTCACCACCTCTAAATTTGCACGAAAGCACATGAGGGTTTATGCTTGGTTCGGAAAGGACTACGCACACCTCTGAGTCTTCAACATCGCACTTCACAAGATTGTTGACCTTTGTAGATGTCTTGATTCGATGAAACTAATGGCTGCAAAGAAGGCACCTACCTACATGTTAGGCGAACCATTTTTGAGGATTCTATCGGGTTCAAAGCAGCGAGGATGTCATTCCCTCTTGAAGAAACTGCTGAAGAATTCATTCTGTCTGTGAAGAACGTCGAGTGATGCACACGAAGATAATCTTGAAGAAAATGGTCTTTGAGGAAAATGATCAAATTCCTCGAAGACAACCAGCTCATCCTCGCGTTGCAAAAGAAGTGCAAGTTGACAAGATCATCGATGACATTGAAGCGCGGTCCTCTCACTCGCTCAAAAGCTTCACATTTATCTAACTTTTGTGGGCACTATGCTTTTGTCTCTATCACGAGCCCACTAAGGTAGATGAAGCATTTGGGCAGAGTGGATTCAGGCCATGCAAGAAGAATTACATCGATTCGAGCTCAACAGCGTGAGGAACTGGTCAAGCGTCCAGATCCTGTAAGCATAATATCATTGGCACAAAGTGGATCTACGCAACAAGCAAGATGAAAATGGTCTTGTGGTGAGGAATAAAGGCCGACTAGTAGCTCAAGGCTACAGCGAGTTGAAGGAATTGATTTCGATGAAACTTTTTACTGTTGCTAGACTTGAGTCTATTAGCATATTACTACGCCTATGCTAACCATCACAATATCACTTTATATCAAATGGATGTGAAAAGTGCATTCCTCAATGGTAAGCTTGAGGAAGAAGTATATGTTGCTCAACCCCGGGTTTTGAAGATCCAAGAATCGACAAAGTCTTGAGACTAAATAAGGCCCTCTATGGCCTCAAGCAAGCCCCTCGGGCGTGGTATGATACATTGAAGGAATTCTCGTGAAGAATGGCTTCACACTGTTCACTCGACCCTACTCTCTTTACTAAATCTTATGATGGTGAACTGTTTGTGTGCCAAATATATGTTGATGATATTATCTTTGGCTGTCTTGACCAGCGTTATAGTGATGAATTTGCCTATATGATGAGTGAAGAATATCAAATGTCTATGATGGGAGAGTTGAAATTCTTCTTAGGTCTTCAAATTAAATCAACAACACAATGGCATATTCATATCTCGGAGAAATACCTCAAAGATGTCTGAAGAAATTAGGCATGCAAGATTGCAAAGGCGTCAAAATTCCTATGCCCACAAATGGCCATCTATGCCTTGATGAAAATGGTATTGACTTGATCACAAGGTATACCGCTCCATGATTGGTTCTTTATTGTACTTATGTGCATCTAGGCCAGATATAATGCTTAGTGTTTGCATGTGTGCCCGATTTCAAGCTACAAGAAGAATCACACCATAAAGGCTGTGAAGCATATTCTTGATATCTAGCTCACACACCAACACTAGGATTATGGTACCCCAAAGGCTCTACTTTTGATCTCATTGGATATTACACTCGACTATCTTTGGTGATCGTGTGGACGCAAGTCAACATCTGGTACTTGTCATTTCCTCGGACGATCTTTGAGTGCATTGGTCCTCGAAGAAAGCGAGCTGCGTATCCTTTATCCCTTCTGCGAAGCTGAATACATTCTGCTTCTGGCTCGTGTTGTGCTCAATTACTATGGATGAAGCAAACCCTCAAGGACTACGGCATCAACGTGAAGAATGTGCCTCTCTCTTGTGACAATGAGAGTGCCATCAAGATTGCTCACAACCCAGTTCAGCACTTTCGAAGACAAAGCACATTCAAATTCGTCATCATTTTCTTCGTGATCATGTGTTGAAGGCGACATCTCCATCGAGCACGTGAAGGTGAAGAACAGCTAGCTGATATCTTCACTAAGCCCTTGGATGAGAAGAGATTTAGCAAGTTGCGGTGTGAGCTAAATATCTTAGAATCTTGAATGTTCTTTGAAAAGGACACATCCTAACACTTATGCAAAATTGATGACTTAGATGTACAACTTACATGAAGAAAGCGTTTTCTTCAATCAATGAAGAATAACACTCTAAGTGTGAAGAAATTAATGAAGAATTTGATTCTCGAACCCTCGACAATTATGCGCGGTGTGTAAATCATCATTCTTATCTGATTAGGTCACGCCACCACCAAAGTTGAAAATCTTCAATTTGAGTTTTCCTCGATTTTGAAATTCTTCGATTTTGAAATTCTTGATTTTTCAAATTCTTGAGTTTTCAAATTCTTCAACTTTGCAAAATCTTCCTTTATTTCGTCGTCTTTCTTCATTGGCTATATATATATATGGATTTATGTCCTCTACAGCATTCACTTATGGCTATTTCTTCAAGTCGCTTTTCTGCTAAGTGAATGTGATGGGACCCTTCCCCTCTATGCTATACTCAACCCAATCCATTCACAAATTCTTCATATGCGTTCTACTTTGAAACTCGTTCAAATTCTTCCTTTGTGTCCTTGGCAATGAAGAAATTGCGAGCGGAACTTTAAGCGAATCTTATCAAACTTGATTTTACCGCTCAAACCGTTCCGCATCCCACGATGCATTATTATATCCACCACGATACTTTACGATCTCCACTACATTACGTGGGTGACACATGTAAATGAAAGGGAAGCGGTCGAGGGCACGTTAGTCCTAAATCTTGGACGAGCCGTTTTTCACCGTGGCTATAAATACCCCCTCTCCCTTTCCTCACTCTTTTACTCCGCTCGATCTCTCTCCCGCTCGAGCTCCTCGAAACCCTAAGCGCCGCCGCTTCTCCATTGTTCGCGGTGAGGAAAAGCTTCCGCCTGCCTTGACCTCTTCGCCGGCGTACTCGCGCCGACCGTGGAATTTCTTCACTCCTGCCGTCGCGTAGCTGATTTCCTCTGCCAAGTTAGAGGCGGAGAAGATCTGAGCAGACGAACTTCTAAACTGTTCATCTCAGTTAAATCCGTGTTCTTCACTTGAGTAAATTAAAAGTTACTTTTATTTACTCGCTTTGATTCTCAAATTTTCTTCAAATTCTTCAAAGGTGTTTATTCCTCAAATCTTCACACATATGAACACCTCAAATCTCTTGACTCATTTCTCTAAGCAATGATTTTCTTCAAGATTCCTCAATTGTGTGGATCTTGATCTATACAACTCTGGAACCTAAGATAAAAACGCTTATTGAAATTCTTCAAGGCTCATCTGGTCAAAATCCTCAAACTTGTTCTTTTTGAAAAACCCTCACGAGAAGCATATGACCTCTTCAAATTCCTCGCACCTATACTCATTTCACACGGTACAAATGTCTGCTGCTGAATCCCTAGGTTCTCATCAACTTAACTCATTTGCAGCGTTCCTCGAAGAAAAACTGCACACTTCTTGAGAGAACTCAATTGTTCAATTTCCTCACTGAAGAAAATGGCGGATGGTAAGCGAAGAGAGAGAAGAAAGAAACACGAGGTCATGACAGCTTTCGAAATCCACGAGAAATATATGCTGACTATGCACGGATGAGAAAGCAAAAATCAGCGCAAGGTGCGTATCTAGAAGATTGAGCGGAGATGGGCGCGGGAATGGAAGGAATACCGATATGTAACACCTAAGTACATGAAGAAATTAATTAAATCCTCCATGCCCAAGAGCTCCTTTGGCACCGGGCCAAATAGCTGATCCCACTAGCGTCAAGCGGTGAGGACTTTCGATGAATGGGCTAAGCGTAAGCAAAGTTGGCTAAGCAAGCAAAGGCGGTGAAGAAATTCAATGAGGATTACCGCTTGCTGCTTGTTGAGGTCTCGGTCAAGCCGAAATCGATGCAAAGAAGTGCGCTAATAAGCCAAGTGCTTCATCATCTATGCCCTCACGGCCAAGTTCCTCGGCCCAGCTCCCTCCGGGCAAATTCCTCGGCAGCAAATTCCTCGGTACTCTCAATTCTTCCCCGGCCTGACGTTCTTTGAAGACAAAAAGCAACAATTTGGGCGTGGTCCTCGGCCTAGCCAAAGGAAGAAACAGCTTGTCGTCCCGTGCCATCGATGATGAGCATCGATGAAGAACTTGAAGAAATCATCGAGAGACCGCCAAGTTAAAGCCGCAAGAGCCAAGGGAACAGCTGTGCCTGCTTTGCTTTTGGACCCTAAGAAAGTCCTCGATTTCATCGACCTCGCACAATGATCCCAATACCCCTCTTTGATCTTCCTTTGACACTGGTCAAAGTCATGCATTGACTCACTTCATCGCTGAAGAAAAATGGAAGTTCGAGAAGCGAAGGAAATCAAGAAGGCTCAATACAAGAAGGAGAGGTTCTGAAGAAAAATGTTGTCAAGATGACACGAGGAACTCCTTCAAGTTCAAACTGAAATTCAGAACCTCGGCAAGAACTTTGACCGTACTATGCTGATTGGCAAGTTATCAAGACCAGATTCGTCAATCGGCGAAGAATCTCTGAAGTGTTCTTTGCACATGCAACATGAAAATCCTCGGTTGAAGCCTCTGCTCAGACCTAATGAAGAAAAATACCGACCTTTGAAGCTCAACTTCTTTGAAGAAAATGCTGATTCGAGGCTGATGAAGAAATTCCAGCTGAAGAAAGCTGCGGGGCACCCACTAGTAGTGCGCTGAAGAAATTACTTCAAGGCAGAGGCGCATCGATTGCTCTGAAGAAATACACAAATTCCTCGGCTCCTCCTCGCCAACTCCAGCTCCAATTCTTCCATACTTACGATGTGAAGAAAACCAAAACTCTTGAGCAGCTGCTGTGAAAAAAAAAAAGCATCAGCTGCGTCAGATTCTTGAAGCTGCGAAGAAAATGAAGCCAATGACCAGCTCGTTGAAAACCCAATTGATGCTATTCAATTTCCTCCATACCATCAAAGGAAGTAGTTCCTTTTGGAGAAGAATATGAAATTCCAACGGATCGATGAAGAACATCAATCTCTGCTCGTCGAGAGAAAATTGATGAAGAAATTGAAGTGGAAGCAATCCCTTCAACCCCATCATTCCTCATCGGACCATGAAATTCCTCAAGATGATGCGAGAAATTGAAAATGAAGATGTGGATATTGGATGCACCACTCCGGTAATCAATGATGACTTTTGGGAAAATCGACATCCCAATACTCCTCTCTTCACCCGCTTCAACAAGTTCCTCACTCACCTGCAATTTGTCCAGATCGACTACGAAGAAAATCAACCCACGGTTACGTGCATGAAGAAATTCCAGCCACTAGTCTTGATGAAACTCTTGCTTCTTCTGAAAATCCTCGGACTGCTGAAGTTGAGGATCAAGAAATTCCTCAAGTGAAGAACTGAACTTACGATTCGAGGTGGTGATGCAAGCGGTGACACCCCTCTGCCAAAGCGAGAAGAATCCGTTCTCAACCAAACAAAAGTTCAAGGCTGAAGATTTCTTTCTTGAGCATGTGTTCTTCTTTGAATATAATCCCTATGATTACTGCTCGGATTAGGAAGAAGCGCTTACGGACTGCCGGTCAAGCCAACTTCTATTCCTCGGTGCTTTTCAACAAGGACAAAATCTTGATCATGCTCATATTCCTCATGTGGATATGGAGTCGCTGCCGGACTTTGAGCCCGTCCTAAGTGTTCTTCACGATGCAGGTCTTCTAAACTTTTGCCTTTGATATTTGTGATTGGAATGAAGAGCTAATTCTTGAGTTCTATGCAACCCTTCACATCACGGAGCGCTGAAGATGTGACTTCATGGGTCTTGGATTGGATGACAAAACACCCACTACAAGGCACCGACAAGTGAATTGCCCGTGCCCTTCCACTCGATCCTCCGATTGATGGTGCCGTCGCATCTATGAAGAAAAGAACTTTCAAATCACTATATGCAAGTCTTGATGAAGCCTTTGAAACCAAGGCAAGCTCAAGGACCAAATTCCTCGTCAAGGAATTATTATATGTGCCTCGAGCAGTCTATCGAATTTTGGCGAAGACTATGAGTCCTATCAAGGCCCGCGACTCGAATGATGAAGAGGTCGTTGGCATCATGAAGAATATGCTTTTCAACATCATCCATGGCGTTCCGTCAATTTCCATGATTTCTTCATGAGGACTCACAGCTAACATTGCCATGTCACCTTTTGAGCTGAAGCCTTATCGCCTTGGATTATGAGATTCATCGGTCAAGATCTTCACTGAATTACAAAGGCGACACTTTGAACCCACTGCAGCTACACCCCGATTGAAGTCCTCAAGCGGCCAATTGCCTCGGTGATGAAAAGGAAAGGCTCTGCTTGTGATAGATGAAGGCATTAGTCCATTGGATGGACAGTTTATAAAGCAAGACATCCTACTCCACCAATGATGACTCTTGCTACACATGACTCAGCAAAATACCTCGATTAAGCATAGTCCTCAAGCTCGCACCCGAGGTGATGGTGATCGTGAGTTACTCCTCGGTCTTCATCGGAAGGTTGATCGCAATCACAAGTGGGTCAAGCGTCGGTTTGGTACTCTTCTTTAACATGACCTCAACTCACAATGCGGTGAAGAAAAACCACTACTATCTTCATGAAACCTTCAAGCGCTTTGGGCTGTTCTTTCACATGTCTACAATGAAGAAGGCGCAATCAATGGGACTCAAGGAAGAATTTGGTGGTCGCACCTCCTCAGAAGAAATTCAAGAAAGTCAAAGTTCCTTCCTTGGTGGCCAGCTCCTATTCTTCATCTCGCGACAGCGATGAAAATGAAGATTTGGAAGACACCTTTGCTGGGTCCTACCTCAACGAACAACCCGGCAATCTTTGGCGCTCCGTCTTCAACGAAATTCTTCAAGGCGTTAGTCCTCGGTTTGATCCTTTTGGTCATTCGATGACAAAGGGGAGAAATTTGAGTTAGTCTTCAAGCGGGTCTCGTTTTGTCTATATACAATATTTTATTAAGTTACAACTCTCGTTCTTCGAAACCTTTTATTGGATCGAGTTGTAATCTTAAACCCGATGGTGCTTTGATACTTTTGATGCATTATGCTTTTGCTCTATGCTCTGATTACGATGTAGTGTTGATATCGTTGATCCTTGTTATGCTCTGATCCTCATGAGCTCGGTGAAAATCTTCAAATCGATTTGGGATCGATACTCATGAAAAGTTTCAAATTCCTCATCGCATTGGGCTCACGATACTCTTTATGCATTATTTTGCATGCTCGCATATCATCAAGCACCATATTTCATCATGCATTTCAAATTCCTCACTATATATGTTAAATCGTGTATGAATTACAAGATATAGGGGAGATCTCCATGATTCAATTCTTCAAATGTGCATTGCCTCAAAAGCAATTTCCTCACTATGCACATCTTGAGGAGTTCTTCTATATCTTGCAATCAAAATCCTCATTATCGTATTTACACTTCATATATTTATCCCGTTGAAAACTTAACCTGTATTGTCATCAATCACCAAAAAGGGGAGATTGTAAGTGCATCTAGTGCCCTTAGTGATTTTGGTGTATTGAAGACTTATAGGTTAAATAACTGATCGTTGTGAGTGTACACGGGTCTATAAGTCTATGAGGAGTTTGATATTTACGGTGAAATCGACCCTAAAATGAATTTCTTCAAGCGAAGAATTTGATATTACGAAGACTTTACGAAGACTTTGAAAGTGAAGAAATTGGTGTGACCTTGAAGACTTGGTATTCATTTGAGGAACATGAAGCGTGAAGACTTTTGTTTTCGTAGTTTCATTTTCTCTTTCTTGAGTCATAAAACACCGTCTTTGTTAAAGAATTGAGAAATACTAAGGAAAAATTTCCATTTGATGCTCAACTCAAAATCCTCACCTACCAATCCCTTGAGTGAAGCTTTTGGAAATCTCATACGATTCAGTCAATTTCTTGATGTGAGGCGAAGCTCTTACAGTCCTTGAGAATTTATTCGGCGAGGAGTTAAAATTCGCCGGTCTGAATTGCCTACCTGATGAGAACATGATAATACGAGGAATTTGATGTTCAAAATTCCGACCGTTCTTTATCTTTTGTGCTTGGCTGTCAAAATATCTTATCCACCTAACGGTCATATCATTGAAGGGCATTTATGTCTTATCATGTCGGGCTGCTCCCTAGGCTATAAATAGCCGCCCCTACAACCACTAGTTGGTTGGCTGCTCGAAGAACTTGACACTTGTCATTTGAGAGCAACCCATCCTCTGAGGACTTTGGCGAAAATCATCAAGTGAGGAAAAACCAAAAGTGAGGAAAACCAAAAACCAAACCCCAACAAACCCAAAGTGATTGAGCATCACTGAAGAAATTGATCCGCGTGGATCCGGCGCTTTTACCTTTGAAGGCGTGCTTCTTCCAGACGGTTAGGCGTCACGATCTAGAACATCAAGAGGAATTGTGGATCGCCGAGTGACCAAGTATGTGAAGGTTTGGAAGTCGCTGAAGACTTACCACGAGTGATTGGGCCGAGTCTGCGTGACCTTAGTTCAAGGAGAATCTGGTGAGGACTTGGTGTCTGAGCTGCGTGCTTTCGATGGTGGGTGTCGGGACTGCGTGTCCTCGAGTTTAAATACTCGGCCGCTCCAACGGACGTACAAGCGAGGCAGCAGTTGGAACTGGTCTACCAAATCATTGTCTTCACCAACCTAACTGGTTCTATTTCCTCAACCCTTTCATTTCCTCATTCTTGTGTTGAGTGTTTGTCATATCTGTGTTTGAAGACTTTGGTGAAGACTTTCTCAATTTCCTCAGTTCAATTTCTTGATCTGTTTGTCTTCATCTTGTGTTATCTGTGATTCGCTTTTTGTACTCTGTGATTGTCTTCATTTCATCATGATGACTATGCGATGTCTGCTATGCTTACTTGAGTACTTATTCCATTGCATGTATTTCTTAGCTAAGGAATTTCCTCACGAGCAAATTCCTCGATTGAAGAATTTGTAAAATTCATAAAAATCGCCTATTCACCCCCCTCTAGTCGATATAGCACTTTCACAACTAACTCATTAGTTGTAATGCTTTTTCAAGGCTTGAGTGATGTGTATCACCGAGAAGGCCTAGAGATACCTCTCAGAGCAATCGGGTAACAAAACCTAATCTCGAAATCGTAACCCAACAAGTACCTTTGGAGACACACAGTAGTACTCCTTTATAATCACCCGATTCGTTGTGGCGTTTGGTAGTACCAAAGTGTTCCTCCGATGGCAGGGAGTTGCATAATCTCATAATTCTGAGGAACATGTATGGGTCATGAAAAACATTAGCAACATACTAAGCGATCAAGTGCTAAGCTAACGGAATGGGTCATGTCAATCACATCATTCTCCTAATGATGTGATCCCATTAATCAAATGACAACACATGTCTATGGTTAGGAAACATAACCATCTTGATTAATGAGCTAGTCTTGTAGAGGCATACTAGTGACTATCATTTGTCTATGTATTCACACATGTATTATGTTTCGGTTAATACAATTCTAGCATGAATAATAAACATTTATCATGGTATAAGGAAATAAATAATAACTTTATTATTGCCTCTAGGGCATATTTCCTTGGATCTCCACTTGCACTAAGTCAATAATCTAGATTACATAGTAATGATTCTAACACCCATGGAGTCTTGGTGCTGATCATGTTTTGCTCGTGGAAGAGGCTTGGTCAGCGGGTGTGCAACATTCAGATCCGTATGTATTTTGCAAATCTCTATGTCTCCCACTTGGACTTGGTCCGAATGGAATTGAGGCGTCTCTTGATATGCTTGGTCCTCTTGTGAAATCTGGATTCCTTTGCCAAGGCAATTGCACGATATTATCACGAAAGATCTTCATCGGCCCGATGCACTAGGTATGACACCTAGATCGGAAATGAACTCTTTCATCGAGACTCCTTCATTTCTTGCTTGAAGCAGCTATACTCCGCTTCACATGTAGATCCGCCACGGCGCTTTGTTTAGAAGCTGCACCAAGCGACAGCTCCACGTTTAATAAAAACGTATCCGGTTTGCGATTTAGAATCGTCAGGATCGGTGTCAAAAACTTACATCGGCGTAACCATTTCGACTAGCTCTTTGTCACCTCCATATCGAGAAACATATCCTTAGTCCTTTTGGGTATTTGAGGATGTTCTTGACGGCTGTCCGATGATCCACTCTGGATTACTTTGGTACCTTCCTGCCAAGCTTACACTAAGCATCGTCGGTCACGGTACACAGCATTGCATACATGATAGAGCCTATGGCTGAAGCATAGGGAACATCTTTCATTTTCTCTCTATCTTCTGCTGTGGTGGACCTTGAGTCGACTCAATCTTACACCTTGTGTCTGAGTAAAAACCTTTCTTTGCTGATCCATTTGAACTTTTTCAAAACTTTATCAAGGTATGTGCTTTGTGAAAGTCAATCAAGCGTCTTGATCTATCTCTATAGATCTTGATGCCCAATATATAAGCACTTCACGAGGTCTTTCATTGAAAAACTTTTATTCAAGTATCCTTTTATGCTATCCGAGAAATTCTATATCATTTCCAATCAATAATATGTCGTCCACATATAATATTAGAAATGCTCTGAGCTCCCACTCACTTTCTTGTAAATATGAACTTCTCCAAAAGTCTGTATAAACCCATATGCTTTGATCACACTATCAAGCGTTTATTCAACTCGAGAGGCTTGCGAGACCATAAATTGATCATTGGAGCTTGCACACTTTATTAGTACCCTTTGGATCGACAAAACCTTACTGGTTGCATCATATACAACTCTTCTTCTAGAAATCCATTCAAGAATGCAGTTTTACATCCATTTGCCAAATTTCATAATCATAAAATCGGCATTGCTAACATGATTCAGACGAGGACTTAAGCATCGCTCTGGTGAGAAAGTCTCATCGTAGTCAACCCCTTGAACTTGTCGAAAACCTTTTCGCAACAAGTCGAGCTTTGTAGAACAGTTATATTACCATCGCGTCGGTCTTCTTCTTAAAGATCCATTTATTTTCAATGGCTTGCCGATCATCGAACAAGTCAACCAGAAATCCATACTTTGTTCTCATACATGGATCCCATCTCAGATTTCATGGCTTCCAGCCATTTTGCGAATCTGGGCTCACCATCGCTTCTTCATAGTTTGTAGGTTCGCCATGGTCAAGTAACATGACTTCGAGAATAGATTACTTGTACCACTCACAGTGCGTATTTTACTCTGGTTGACCTCTGATTCGATAGTAACTTGATCGAAGCTTCATGATCATCATCATTAGTTTCCTCACTAATTGGTGTAGTTGTCCACGGGAACCATTTCTTGTGATGAACTACTTTCCAATAAGGGAGCGGAATACTGATTATCTCATCAAGTTCTACTTTCCTCCCTCACTTCTTTGAGAGAAACTCCTTCTCTAGAAAGGATCCGAATTCTAACAGCGAAATCTTGCCTTGGATCTGTGATAGAAGGTGTACCCAACAGATCTCCTTTGGGTATCCTATGAAGACACATTTTCCGATTTGGGTTCGAGCTTATCAGTTTGAAGTTTCTTTACATAAGCATAGCCCCAAACTTTAAGCGACAACTTTGGTTTCTTGCCAAACCACAGTTCATAAGGCGTCGTCTCAGCAGGATTTTGGCGGTGTCCTATTTAGCGTGAATCGGCCGTCTCTAAAGCATAACCCCAAAGCGATAGCGGTAAATCGAGAATAGACATCATAGATCGCACCATATCTAGTAAAAGTACGATTCTGACGTTCGGACACACCATTTCTACTGTGGTGTTCGGGTGGCGTGAGTTCTGAAACTATTCCACATTGTTTCAAATGTAAACCAAACTCGTAACTCAAATATTCTCCTCCACGATCAGATCGTAGAAACTTTATTTTCTTGATTCGATGATTTTCCACTTCACTCTGAAATTCTTTGAACTTTTCAAATGTTTCAGATTTGTGTTTCATTAAGTAGATATACCCATATCTGCTCAAATCATCTGTGAAGGTGAGAAAATAACGATACCCGCGGCGTGCCTCAACATTCATTGGACCACAAACATCGGTATGTATGATTTCCAACAAATCGAGTTGCTCGCTCCATAGTTAGGAGAGCAGGCGTTTTGGTCATCTTGCCCATGAGGCGCAGTTACATAATACCAAGTGATTCATAATCAAGTGATTCGAAGCCCATCGGTATGGAGTTTCTTCATGCGTTTTACACCGATATGACCTAAGCGGTAGTGCCACAAATAAGTTGCACTATCATTATCAACTCTGCATCTTTTGGCTTCAACATTATGAATATGTGTATCACTCTGTCGAGATTCAACAAGAATAGACCATTCTTCAAGGGTGCATGACCATAAAAGATATTACTCATATAAATAGAACAACCATTATTCTCGATTTAAATGAATAACCGTCTGCGCATTAAACAAGATCCAGATATAATGTTCATGCTCAGCGCTGGCACCAAATAACAATTATTTAGGTCTAAAACTAATCCAAGGTAGATGTAGAGGTAGCGTGCCGAGCCGCGATCACATTGACTTTGGAACCATTTCCCAGCGCGTCCACCTCATCCTTTGCGATTATCGTCTATTCCGTAGTCCTGTTTGAGTTGCAAATATTAGCAGCGAACCGGTATCAAATACCAGGTGCTACTCGAGCTCTAGTAAGGTACACATCAATAACATGTATATCACATATACCTTTGTTCACCTTGCCATCCTTCTTATCCGCCAAATACTTGGGGCAGTTCCGCTTCAGTGTCGATGCGCTTGCGGTAAAAACACTCGATTTCAGGCTTAGGTCAGACTTGGGTTTCTTCTCTTGATCAGCAACTTTCTTGCTGTTCTTTTGAAGTTTCCTTCTTCTTCCCTTGCCCTTTTCTTGAAACTAGTGGTCTTGTTGACCATCAACACTTGATGCTCTTTCTTGATTTCTACCTCCATGACTTTTAGCATTGCGAAGAGCTCGAGAATTGTTTTGGTCATCCCTTGCATATTATAGTTCATCACGAAGCTCTTGTAGCTTGGTGGCGTTGATTGGAGAATTCATCAATGACACTATCATCCGAAGATTAACTCCCACTGAATTAAGTGATTATTATACCGGACATTTTGAGTATGTGCTCCTTGTGAACTATTCTCCTCCATCTTGCAGCTATAGAACTTATTGGAGACTTCATATCTCTCAATCCGGGCATTTGCTTGAAATATTAACTTCAACTCTGGAACATCTCATATGCTCCATGACGTTCAAAAGCGTCGTTGAAGACCGGTTCTAAGCCGTAAAGCATAGCACACTGAACTATTGAGTAGTCATCAGCTTTGCTTTGCGGACGTTCACAACTTCGCTCGGCTCTGCAACGGGCACATCACCGGCGGTGCTTCGGGGCGTAATTTTTACAATGCAGCAATGAGATAATCCTCAAATTCACGGACCCGATCCGTGTAATTACTACCATCATCTTTCAACTTTGCTTTCTCAAGCAGCATTAAAATTCAAGCGGAACAATAGCACGAGCCATCTATCTCTGATGAAACATAGACAAGCAAAATACTATCAGGTACTAAGATCATGATAAATTTAAGTTTAATTAATCATATTAAAAACTCCCACTTAGGCAGACATCTCTCTAGTCATCTAAGTGATCACGTGATCCAAATCAACTAAACCATGTCCGATCATCACGTGAGATGGAGTAGTTTCAATGGTGAACATCACTATGTTGATCATATCTACTATATGATTCACGCTCGACCTTCGGTCTCCGTGTTCGAGGCCATATCTGTTATATGCTAGGCTCGTCAAGTTTAACACGAGTATTCAGCGTGTGCAACTGTTTTTGCACCGTTGTAGATGGACGTAGAACTTATCACACCCGATCATCACGTGGTATGCAGGTACTCGAACTTTGGCAGCATTGCATACTCCGAGGAGAACACTTCTTGATAATTTTAGTGAGAGATCATCTTGTAATGCTACGTCAATCAAAGCAAGATAAGATGCATAAAGGATAAACATCACATGTAATCAATATAAGTGATATGATATGGTCATCATCATCTTGTGCTTGTGATCTCCATCGTGAACTTTTCGTCATGATCACCATCGTCACCGGTGCGACACCTTGATCTCCATCGTAGCATCGTTGTCGTCTTGCCAACTATTGCTTCTCGACTATCGCTACTCCTTAGTGATAAAGTAAAGCAATTACATGGCGTTGCATTTCATACAATAAGCGACAACCATATGGCTCCTGCCGATTGCCGATAACTTCGGTTACAAAACATGATCATCTCATACAATAAAATATAGCATCACGTCTTGACCATATCACATCACAACATGCCTGCAAAAACAAGTTAGGCGTCCTCTACTTTGTTGTTGCAAGTTTTACGTGGCTGCTACGGGCTGAGCAAGAACCGTTCTTACCTCCGCATCAAAACCACAGCGATAGTTTGTCAAATAGACTCGTTTAACCTTCTCAAGGACCGGGCGTAGTCATACTCGGTTCAACTAAAGTGAGAGAGCGAGACACCGCGGTCACCTTTAAGCAGCGAGTGCTCGGGCGGTGAAACCAGTCTCGCGTAAGCGTCTGGCGTAATGTCGGTCCGGCCGCTTCATCTCACAATACCGCTGAACCAAAGTATGACATCTTTGGTGGCGATATGACTTGTATCGCCCACAACTCACTTGTGTTCTACTCGTGCACATGACATCAACGCGCATAAAACCAGGCTCGGATGCCTTTGTTGGGAGCGTGGTAATTTCAAAAAAATTCCTCTGAACCGCAAGACCATGGTGATGGCATAGCAGAGAGGAGAATGTCGTCCACGTACCCTCGTGACCGGCGAGGCGTTATAACAGCGGTTGATGTAGTAAATGCGTCTTCACGATCCGACCGATCCAAGCACGAGCGTCGGCACCTCGAGTTACGCACCGTTCAGCTCGATGGCGATCCGGACTCGATCCGGCAAAAGTGTCGGGGATGAGTTCCGTCAGCCGGACGGCGTGGTGGCGATGTTGATGCTCCACCGATCAGAGGCTTCGCCTAAGCTCATGACGATATGACTTCTCGGCGAGGGCTTCGCTAAGCTCTCTGACGATATGACGAAGTGGAATATGGTGGAGGGCACCGCCTGCAGCTGAGGAGCGATCCGTAGATCAACTTCTGTGTTCTAGGGTGCCCCCTGCCCCGTATATAAAGGAGCCAAGGGGAGGGCTGGCGGCCAAGGAGGCCCGGTCCTACTCCTCCGGGGAGTAGATTCCCCCTCAATCCTAGTTGGATTAAGATTCCGGGAGGAAAGAGAGAGGGGCCGCCCCTTTCCTAGTCCTAATAGGACTGGGGAGGCGTGACCACCTAGGGCTGGCCCTTTCTCCTTTCCACCAAGGCCCACTATAGCCCATGTAGTCCCGGGGTTCGGTAACCTCCGGTACTCCGGTAAATTCCCAATTTCACTCGGAACACTTCCGATGTCAAATGTAGGCTTCAATATATCAATCTTTATGTCTCGACCATTTGAGACTCCTCGTCATGTCGTGTGATCACATCGGGACTCGAACAACCTTGGTGCATCAATACTTATAAACTCATAATGAATCATCGAAGCGTTAAGCGTCACGGACCCTACGGGTTCGAGAACTATAGACATGACCTAGAACCATTCTCGGTCAATAACCAATAGCGGAACTGGATGCCCATATTGGTTCCTACATATTCTCTGAAGATCTTTATCGGTCAAACCGCATAACGACATCGTTGTTCCTTTGTCATCGGCATATTACTTACGAGATTCGATCGTCGGTATCAATACCTATTTCAATCTCGTTACCGTAAAGTCTCTTTACTCGTTCCGTAATACATCATCTCACAACTAACTCATTAGTTGTAATGCTTCTGAGCTTGAGTGATGTGTATCACCGAAAGCCTAGAGATACCTCTCCAGAGCAATCGGAGTGACAAAACCTAATCTCAAATCGCCAACCCAACAAGTACCTTTGGAGACACACTGTAGTACTCCTTTATAATCACCCGATTCACGTTGTGGCGTTTGGTAGTACCAAAGTGTTCCTCCATTAGCAGGGTTGCATAATCTCATAGTTCACAGGGAACATGTATGGGTCATGAAAAAGCATTAGCAACATACTAAATGATCAAGTGCTAAGCTAACGGAATGGGTCATGTCAATCACATCATTCTCCTAATGATGTGATCCCATTAATCAAATGACAACACATGTCTATGGTT